>JBCAUA010258234.1:0-20179 GCA_038406235.1 Peronia verruculata | reverse complement strand
TATTTTTTGACCACGGTTGTGGACAGCTGAGATAACCACCACTACAGGAGGTTGAAAAGCTTATAAAAACCATAGCCGTGGACAATTCTCACTGCTCATCGTACCCCCCTCTCCCTCCCCCCTACCGCCCAAACCATTCAACTTTCCTTTCCCGTCAGCGCGTCTCTCATACCCATACGTTAAAAATTGAGAAATTTTCATTTTGATGCATAGCCTGCCTTTTAACAAGCCTTACGTTTTACTATGATCATGCCATTTTGATCGCTCGAGTAATATCACCTAAGCCCCCCCCCTCCCCGTTTTTTTTCCCAGTCCCCTTTGACATCTCTTGTAAGTACATGGCGTATCATTTATATTATGCTGGTGTGACAGATGTATGCTTTTTGTCAACTTACCGGTCGAATTGCCGCAAAATAGCAATGCAGTTTTTCGTTGTCATTCATGCCATGAAAAGAATTCGTCACAATCTGTTGTTCTTTGTAAAGTGAGGGAGAAGGAAGGGAGGGAAGACTAGAATGATGGGGGCGCGGAGGACGGGGTGGGGGGGGGGGTGGAGAGAAACGGAAGGGCCAGTCCGTGACTGTACTGTATTTGTAGGTTTTGCTAAAGTACCAGGTCTGAGGATGATATTATGTTTATTGGTATAATTCTGTATTAATTGTTTTCAATACATGCACGTTCTTTTTGGCATCGGAACTGTGATAACACCGTGCATGTTTTAGGACGTCAGACATGATTATATGTTGCTTTCTTTTTTCAGACATTTTTCTGTTTCTGTCTCTATCACTTTTTACCGTTTGATTTGAAGGTGGATAAGGTATATCTCTGAAACTTCTGCTCATGGAAATCTCACTTATTGGACAGATGTTTGGCTTTCAACAACTGGGTCAGTGGTCGGTGGAAATACCTAATACATGTAAATGCATATTGGTTAGGAGGGGAGACATCAGAATGATGATGCAGACGTTTAAGGAAAGAAAGGGTTAAAGCGTGAAATCCTCTCCTGTGTACATTCCTGAACTTCTCTCAGATTTCTCTCCCTTTCAGCCATTGAACTTTAGAAGCGAGTTTTTACTCAAAATATTCGATTTTGAGCTTTTGTTTTCTTTTAAATCACAGCCTTTTCTGAATATAAAAATGGTATAGAAAGTTGATATTTTCATTCTAAGGGTATCGGAAGATAGACGAACAAAGATTGACCGGCCCCTCTGCCATCCAGGCTCTGGTTCATTCGGGGCTGTATATTCATTGATAGGTCATCAGTATTTTCCCGGTTAAGGGCAAATTGCATTTAAAAGGCATGATTATGGTCTTCTTCACTAATATCGGGAGCCCCAATGCCAAGAGTGGACACTGATGTGACCATTTGAGGTGCTGAGCACACCGGAAATCAGAGAAAACGTTTGCTCAGGCTACTGGAATAGAGTTCCCACGGCTAATGATGGTGAAAAATGCCCAGTTTTTGTTGTTTCAGAATACAGTAGTCACTGTAGTGGATTATCTGGTACAGGAAGAGTATAGACACTCTTGTTTTTTGACCAAGGAATATATGGCGACCGTATATCGCCCTCCCTACTAAGCCAGTTATCAAAAATTGTTCTGATCATTGTTAGATATGGAGCTGAAAAGTATGTACGCAAAATTTCAAGCAAATCAGTTGAAAAATGAAGAGGCCGATTTATAGTAAAGTTACGCAATATCAGGTAGTAAAATCCAAGATGGCAGTCGTTGCCAAAGCAACCATGAGGGATTGGGAGGGGGGGGAGTGTTTTTCTCTAATTTGACGATGCCGAAATCGGTGGTAATGGTTAAACCAGCTCCTCCTAGCAGTTTCCAACATGACTTCCGCCCCCCCCCTCCCTCAATCCCCGGCACCTTCACTGAATCCTACTTCCGTTTTTCAAAATGGCGATTAAATTATGATCTGTGATAGCGCCTGGCCTGATGTCACTGTATGCTGACTAAATGGATTCCAAGAACAAAAAAAAAAAAAAAATGTTAAGGCAGACGACGACATCAGCGTTGTTGGGATTCGAGCGGGACAGTTCAGCATGTTTTCATAAATGGAGAGTGTATCATGGAAAAGTACATTGATTTGGGCTCATAGTTCATTTGGATGTCTATAATCTAGGAAAGATGGATAGGTCAGGACGGTAAACCCTGTTCTTACGGGTTTCAGATTGGCAATGAAAATGAATTTATTGATTACTGCTACAGACTCAGACTAGTAAGGGGCAATAAAGCTTGGTGTATATGAATTTCAAATTGCCCTCCTTTGACCTTCCTGCCCACCTGTCGCAGGTAGATGTTTAAATGGCCACTGTGCGGGATCAATACTGTGATAGATCAAGTATCCCGAAGACGTGGCTTTCACATGCAGGTGTCTCTGGTTCAGTGTGAACGGTTGCTGCATCCTATTTGCATTATGTATTGAAAGCCTTGCATGAATTATGGCTCATTGTTGGTTGTGGTTTTTAGTCCAGCAGAAGGTATAAGCATGAAGTAAATGATCTCACTATTGCATTCTGTCTTGCTCAAAATATAATAGTGACCGAACAGTTGAAGTGTTGACGTTTTCTTCTGAGTGAGTAGTGAAACGGGATGCTGTTATGATTTTATACGTGGATTATCTCAGCTGTGCCTTCATTAATTTTTGTTTGTTTTTTTGCAGCCTAAGGTGAAAGAGATGTTTTGTGACAATGTCTGATGGCCAGGCACATTTAAAGATATCTTTATAAAAAAATCATTCAATTTTCCGGACCTTTAAGGTGAAGTTTCGGATCTTTAATATTTCGAATATCATTCGGTCTGGAAACAGCTGTGGCTTGATATCCGACATGTTGGTCTACTGGGGCTGGTCCTGGACAGGCCTCTCCTTGAAGGATACTTCCCTTGCAGATTAAGCATGACATTAATTTTTTTCAGGGATGGACATGCCCGTCTTCTCCACAATCTCATTGCTGTCTTATCATAGTCGGCAATTTTTCTTTGGTCATTCGACTGTACGTGTGTGTGTGCTGTGTGTGGATGGGTGTTTTAGGTCACCAGTTGTATCTTACGACCATTACTATTCTCGCACGTAGCAGGTGCACGTGCCTCCGTGGCCATTCTCTTTCCCTGATCACTAAACATGTCAAGCTATTCAGTGTCTCAGTCAGGACCGGTTAATTTATTTAGAAAACTTTCAGATAAGAGCTGGGCCAAACCTTATTCGGTTGCACGTTTCAACTTGTTTTAATCTGTATGGTGATTGCTTGTGTCGTCTGTCCTCTATAAATTTAGTGTAAATGTTCCTTTGCTTTGTGCCTTAGATTTACATGTATTTGAAACAACAGCTTTTCAAATTGGATGCCCAGGAATCGCGAGTCTCTGTTGCACATATCACTGTAGCTTAGTTAGACGTGCCTCCCCCCCCCTTTTTTTTTCCTTGGACTCACGGTAGATGTTCTCGATGATCCTGCCAGACAAAATTCTCTTTTTTTCTTCTTCAGCCTTTCAATCCAAAGGAAGTAGGATTATCTCGGCTGTTAGATACTGCCAATTTTTGCTGAGAAATTTTGTGGGTAGAAATGTGGAATTAGGAAATTTTGCCCGGTCAGAGGCACTCAGCCTACTCTTCCATCGATTTTTAACTGCCAAGTTATCTTTAACCTGCGTAACGTACACACGGGACCTCCGAAATATATTCGTCCGCTAGGCGTCGGGCTTCCCTACCCACATGCATGAAGCCAGGGGACCGTTGAGTCACTGAAAAAATGCGGGTTTTCGATCTTCGTGTTCTGTCATCCCCCGATGCAGAACCCGCCAGTCGATCCCGGTCTGTTTTCTCCATGAGCAGACTCCATAACCATTGAGCCACTGCGTCCCCCCAAAAGTCTTTTAATTATGATAAAGCCTTTAAGCCTCTCTTACATATCCTTATAACTGTGTGGCTGTTACCCAGTGATGATAATTTTCTGCCAATTGGCGGAAATCCTCTTTTTTCCTTCAGCCATTTAGTTTCCTCTTTTTCTCCTCTACAACAGTAGGCATCGCGTCCCACCCTGCCTCCCTTCCAGTATGCCCCCCCCCACCCCTTAGCACTAGTTCAAAGTAAAAAGAAACTCCTTTTAAATAGTTTGATATCAAAATAAGATTTTCTTTTTTTATCAGATCAGCCTTCATATGGGTTGAAGAGGGCTGAGGGCTATTTCTTACATGTTTTCAGTTGACAAAAAATGTTCCTCTTTTTTGACAATTTTCTGTTATCATCACTGGTTACCATGTGCTTACTGGAAGGGGAGAGGCATATGGAGATCTTGTATGGATGATAGTTCCCAGGATTTCAGGTCGATGTCCAGGGCCTCCAAATTCCGCGGGCACACTTCGTACGGCGCAGACTGGATTTTGTTTTCCTTTTGCTAATCTTCGGTTGATGCCGACAGTTTGCAGATGGTCTCAAAACACAGTTACATATATACAAAGAAGGCGTTTCGTCTCTGTTACAGAGATCTTTGATGGGCTCTGTCTTTTCCTATGTATGCCACACTTTTGAGCCAGTGTATTGGCCTCTATGTGAATATGATATGCCAACTGAGAATTCCAGATCCTCTTGGTATATTTTCTGTCTCTCTATTTCTTCATGATTGAATGCTGTGGCAAGCAAAGAGAAAAACAGAACAAGGAAACTTGACAATATTGATATATGGCCTAGTGTGTACTGGATTTGCTAGTCTTGCAAATCAGGAACATCAATATTGTTGTAATAAACATTAAGAGTTGGTTATATTTTTTTAAAAAATGATTATATTAATGAAAGATACCATTGTCACTATAATGTCAGTCTTTTTCAGATAGACCATGTAGACTTTGCTTGCATGAAGAATGAGAACAACACATTTATTGTTGTCATTATTTTTTGCAAAGCTGGCTGTATTTTTAATGATCATGTTAGTGAAACATAATATTGTTACAGTTTCTTTTTAAGGTTGACCGATTGAACCATGGCTGAATAAGTAACAACAGTACTAAAATATACCACTATCAGCATGATTGCCATAACAGTTGACTGTAACTTTAGTGACAGTGTTAGTGATACATAACAGTTTTGCAGTTTTCCAGGTGTATTATTCCAATGTACTTGCAATACTACAAGTGCAGTGACAGAATTTTAAATGTCTGGTATCTTGTGCATTTGTTTCCTTGTGTTTTGGACTTGGTCACTTTGGTACTTTTACTGTAGTAGTTGGTTGTGTTGTAGAGTTTATTTCAGTGAAGTGTGATTTCATTTTTGTGACAGTTTTCGCTGTGGACTGATCCAACCTGGGCCTTGTAACTGTCACTGTCAAAATATTATCATCAAAGAAATGACTCGTGCACAGTTTTCTTGACAAAAGAAATTCTTCATTCATAACTAACCTTCAGTGGAGCTTTTGTTTTTACTTGTGAATTTCACCTTGAAGCTTACAATGTGTGTGCAACATATTACTATGTGGTTCTTTCTGCGGAAGCGAGGGAAAAAAGAGGTGAGTGTGTCAAATTTTCACATATCAAAATAAAAGACAAGAAAAATAGTGAGGTCAGGCCATCGTAACTAATGCAAAATGTTAAGCAGGAGATACCATATTTTATTTCATTTCTTGCTTAAACTGTTAGATCTCTTGCCCATCATTGCCTTTCTCTCTCAGGTACATCTAAGTGAGTTAATCTCCTTACATATGGAAAACCTGGTGGGTGTCTCAAAATAAAGAGGAAATGTACATGTCTACAGTTTGAACAATAATTATTTAATAGTCCAATGAGATTTTTGTTCCGTGAAGCTTAAAGCCTCTTGTGCATGAGGGGCCAGAGTTCTCTAGCTCGTTTTATGAACAACAGTCAGTGCCTGTATTCAGCCAGCATGTTCATATCACCTCGAAAAGAAAAAAAATAGTTGATAAGATAAAAGCCACCTAAGTCAAAGAATAGAACCAGACACGAATGCATAAGTTTGTGACATTATGTGAATTCTAGCATGTGCCATTTGACCCTAAAAATATGCTTATGTCTCCACCTCTCTATCTTCTTAACTCTATTCCGAGGATGTATTGTCTTTGTTGACTGTGTTTCAATAGTTGTTCACATCATGATATTTTTATATCTCGTGGTCCGTTACAGTAAGCCCTATGTCACTAGACTCTAACAGAGAATTGGGAATTAACTATGATGATGGTCTAAGGTTGATGTTTTTGTTAAAAAAAAAAAAAGTTAAAAGTACCATCCCTTGACCCCCCAACAGGGGAAATTGTCTTGGCCATTCAGACCGCGTCGCCGCAGTGCAGCGCCACTGTACTTCCCCTGATATACATCAGGTACCCATTTTACAGATGGGTGGACTGAGGAAAATTGTATTGTATTTGTATTGCAGAAATTGAAAGAAACTTTCATCTTTGAATAAGACTGTATTGCTTTCATGAACAGATTAAAAGTACATGTATTACATAGTTCTATGAGGTGAAATGGGAGATTGTTTTGCAGATTATCTGCCCTTTCTGAAAGAGGGATTTGTGTAAAGGGAGGTCATTTTGACCAGACTTTTACCTCCGTTTGCCAGACAAAAGATGTGTTGAGAAAATAGTGTAAAGAGGAAAAAATCCTTTTACTGCTTTGCCATTCGAAAAACAGATCGCCAAAAAATTTGATAAAATTGTAACAATAAGAAGAAAACAGCTCTTTACATCATAATTTAAAAAAAAATTTCATAGTGAAAATTTCAAGCAAAGAGTGCAAAAGTGATTTTTTCCTCTTTACACTGCTTGTTCAATCCCTCTTTTGTCTGGTAAAGGAATTAATGGGACTGAATATAACGATCTCCTGTTATAGAGTTATGTGCTTATCTCTTCATTGTTGCTGATTTTTCTTCTGATTTTAGACAGTGCTGAGAAGTCATCAGCTGTTTCTTCAATTTGTAATATCTCTATCCACAGTCAAGCTAACACAACTTTTTTAACTACTGTTCATGAAAGTGTATGGTGTACAATTTCACGTGATGTTGTCTACTCAGTTTGGGGGAAAAATTGCCATGTAATGACTCATTTTGACGGACTTTGAAACTCAAGTACTACTGAAACAGCCTGTACTTTTGAACTGTTGTCCGCTTATGTTGATATACAGCTGGCAGTGGAGTCAGTCTGTGATTATATACAGTTTCTTCATTTGCTTAGATATTGCATCTGGTAACATCTCAATATCTTTATTTTGTGATGATTTTTCTTTGCTCATGACTCAGCCACAGGTCTAGTTTTTCATTCATGGTTAGGCCATTGAACAAAATGAAGAGAAATTTTAGCTAGATGATGTCCTTGCTCTGTAGCTTGTGGGTGATAACTTATTTTTTGTATGTTTATGAGAGAGGAGAGTAGAGGTAAATGGGAGGCAGAGTGTACATGTACAATTATACATGTATGTTGGAGATGGAGATAGGTTATCACATTTACAACAATTTATGAGCATATCATCATTTTTTTCCTGAGAGTCCAGACTTGTCCTGTTTAATGTGCATCAAGGAAACAAACAATTTTTAAGTAATGGAGTCATGTGTCATAGAATAATGAAGCTTATTTGCCTTGCAGCAGATCATGTTCACTGTCATCCTTGTAACCCTTGGTTGAAAGCTAGTGTTATGCTCTCTCTCTAGGATAGGTCCAAGGGATAAGTGTTACCTTGCTGTTAATTTGTTTGGATGAGCGTCACTTGTCCTAACTAGGCAGCAATTGATATTGTTTCAGACCCATAACCGGTACAAATGGAGTTCACAAGAAAGTGTGCAGAAAGAAGCCAGCACTCCCGAGGCCAACCATGATGTGCAGTCCCAGACAAGCCCAGGCCCATCTCTGAAGCTTGAAGAGAAAACTGATGATGAAAAGTTGCGGATTCAAAGAGAAACTGGTTAGTTTATCATATTGATGATGGTGATGTTAATTGCAGTAGTGATGGCATTAATGGTATATACATGTGTGCAGTGAGATTGTGTATGAATATGGATTCAGGACAACTATTGGAATGTATATATATATGTCTGTTTTTATTTTTGGGAAGGAATACAATAACTCCTCGCCACCACACAACTGACTTGGGTGATTTCACAGAAGTTTTTGATGAGCATAGCAAATGCTTGTCCAATCTTTGTCAAAGAATCTACAGTAGTAACATAAACAAAATAAGTATTTATATTTCAAAGTATCATTCAACTGTTCATTCCTCCTTTCAACGAAAACAATGAGGCAGAGAGTTTAAGATAAATGTCGTCTTGGGAATTTATCATGCTCCATAGTGAAGTTTAACAGTCCATTGTTGAATCATACTCTTCACAAATTGAAATCCTGAAAAATCACACCAGAGTTATAGGTTTTTCCCATGCTTCAGTTTGGGACATGTGATAGTTATGTAGAAACTGGGCCAGAGCTGGGGCCCCCTTGCATGCGGCATTACACTCACACTCCTATATAGTGAGTGAGCAATTATGTCTAATCACAATTTCCCAAAGGTCAGTGAGTGAGAGCTATATAGTGTGTTGTGCCGGCTGCTCTTGCATGACTTTTGTTTGTGAGCGGATATCTTTTTTTCCAACCCTGCAGCCAAATCATGTTAAAACCCAGCAAATTTGTAATATGTAGAGAAAAAATGCTTACCAAGTAAAATAAAGCTATCGGTATATTAAAATTAGATTTAGAGATACCATTGGTTTATATAAGGCCATCTAATCTAGTAATGCAAGTGTTAAGAGTTAGCCATAGCTCCAGATAGTTGGCAGTTGGATATTATGTTTTTTTTTTTTTGAGAACATTAGTTATGTGATAATGAGAGTTGTATCTTTGTTAAACATGATATGAGTAACTTGTGTACATTGTGATATTACTAATTCATCAAGACTTGAACAAAAACTGTGATTTCATTCAGTGATAGTGTTTCGTGTGAGGAGAGCGTTTGTAATTCTGTTCAAGATGGCTACATTTACGGTGAAAATGTTCTTGGATGATAACAAGACTAAAGGTACAGCATTATGGGTAGATTTAGATTCCACTTAGCTAAAGTTAGTTCTGTCTCTCTTGAGCTGCCTTAAAATTGTATAGATTTACTGTTTCATGTGATTTGATTTTACCCAAGTATTTTCAGATCTTCAGTTATATTGGCTGTGAAATTGTGTCCCTTGTTTACATATATCGCCAGTGATACTTTTTTAAAATTGCTATTTTTCCTTTTCTCTCTCACCAGTGGTTCACATTTATTTCATATGTATCTTTTTTCTTGAGATTTCAACTGTGCGCATATTTTTCCTCCTGTGGTTAAGGAAAAAGGAAATATCAATTAGGAGGATGTCATTCATAGTGTATGGTCATGAGACAAAAAAAAATGTGTTTTGGTAGCGACTGATAACAATAACAACAAATTTATCACTCTCGGCATTAACTGCATCTAGAAGTTGTAAGGAGTTTTAGAAATACAACTCTTATATTTTAAAGGCATTGCTGTACAGTATCAGCAGAGTGTTGAAAAATGAAACATGGATAGAAAACTTGAATTTGAAATTTGAAGTGCCGAAAGCATTTTTTGATGAACCTGCCTTCAGACCATGGCAGGATTTCATTCATAAGATTTTCAAGTCCTTGGCTCAGCTGATAGACTTGTACTAACTTCTGCATCATATCATTTCTATGCCTATATATCTGAATTCTTCCTGGATGACTGCAATTGTAGGCATAGAGTACACTAGAATCAAAGATTTTATCGGTATCTCCTCAAATACCAGAGAAGATGGAAATAAAGCTAATTTTCAAATTCAGAACCGTTTCTGTGCTTCTTTGAATGACAAGTCAGATTGTGTGGGCGCCAGGCTCTTTACATGAATTCTCTTAATCGATGGCTCATCATTTTGTGAGGTATATGCTCCTCCTGCTAGAAGATTACTGTTCTGTAGTAGAAGAAAAAAGTCTAAAGAGAGAATATGAAATAAATGCCACATAACATTAAGCGATGTCATATTTTAAGCGGACAAATGTCAACAATTTGTGATTCTGTATTGGGATATTGTTGAAGAATAATATTTATGCTCATTACATAATTTTTTTGTTTCAGATCACCAGGCCACTATTGCTCAGTTGAGACGTGAGTGCAAGGAATATGAGGAGCGGTTGAAGGTAATGTAAATACTTATAATAATAGAGAGCATTGATACAGCACTCATCCCCTTATGATATGGATTCTAAACACTTTGCAATTAGTTAATGGAGACATAAATGCTCTCAGCTTTCTGAAGTGTATACAAGGCAGCTGCCTTTTATGCACTCAAATCCTCATCAAACATTATCATTCACTGTCTACAGGCGTGTACCATTTTGACCTGAATGGAATCAGGAAATGTATGATGAAATAAGCACTCGCAAAAGTGTTGGCCAATTTTTGCAGCCTGAACTATTTTATATGAAAAACTGTGTTTTATGTCTTTCTAAATATCATTCTTATGATTGTCCCCCTTTCTTTTTAGTTATTGGACCAGAGATTGACCACCATTTGTTCTGTATAGAATGTGAGATGGAACTGTCGTGCTGCAGTTCTGAGATAATTTTTTGGTTTCTGGTTAAGTCATAAATTTATATCATGATAATAATGAACTTCGCTGTTCAGAACTTTTTCAGTAATGCACCCTGTCCAATTTTTTTTTCATTATTTTATGATATTTTGTTTGTGTAATACTCTCTGTGGATAGAGAGACCATGAAGATGAGATAAACAGAATGAAGGATGGCTTTGCAATGCAAGTGGACAGACTGAGCAAGGAGATTCTGGCCTTGGAGAAAGAGCTGAGGAAATACAAAACCATTGCTGGCATTGATACATTGACACAGGTCAGCACCACTTTTATGTCTCTAGACGTAATTCATATTCTTGATAACTTTTTTGCTGAAATTGTCAAATAAAATCTGTGCAACTTCTGGTCATAACAATGTTCATAACAATGTCACGCTTGAGGTTAATCCTTTTGGATGCTATAAAATTCACCCCATAATGAAAGCAATGTAGAAAGACAGAGCCTGAGTCTATTCCACAGATAAATGGGCAGAAAAGCATGACCATTTCTGTGTAATATGGAAGAAGTTCAATTTTTCCTTCAGTACTTCTCTGAGCACAAGAAATCGGTGAAAACTGGGCTGGAAAAAAAATTGTGAGCTTCAATGGTCCATTTTATTTAAGCTTTTCAAAATTTGGAAAGTGAAATCTTAAAATGTGGCTCAGCTAAGGGCAAGTGTACGGATTTGTCGTAGAAAGCCCGTATATCTTTCCAAAGATATTTTGACATTTATTTTAGGGAATAGAAGATAGAACCTAATGAAAGAGAATTATTAGATCTAAGTTGTTAGTCATTAATTAGACACCATTTTGCTTGCACAGCGTACAAGGAGGAAAAGAGTGAGTTACTAAAATGATTTTTTCAAGAGAGCTATAGGAAAATTCCAGCCAGTCTCTAAGAGAAAAATACACCTAGTTTTTTATTTTTATGGAATTCAACACTTTTGGGGAGCACTGTATTGAAAAATCATGCAACTGGAACATGTTGTACTGATTTGTTCTGCCATAACTGTTCATACAGTCTTTTATGTCGTAATGAGATTGTTTTGTCTTGAATTTTTGCACGCAGAAATCACATGTACAATGGTTTGTTTTGTCAGATTTACCCACATGATGACTTACACTGATATTTGAATCACTTTGTGACATTCTGCACAGAAAAATTAATATGCAATCACTTCTTGACATTCTGCACAGAAAACATTAGTATACAATCACTTTTTGACATTCTGCACAGAGACATTAGTATACATTCACTTTTTGACATTCTGCACAGAAACATTAGTATACAATCACTTTTTGACATTCTTCACAGAAACATTAGCATACAATCACTTTTTGACATTCTGGACAGAAACATTAGTATAGAATCACTTTTTGACATTCTTCACAGAAACATTAGTATACAATCACTTTTTGACATTCTGGACAGAAACATTAGTATACAATCACTTTTTGACATTCTGCACAGAGACAATAGTATGGAATCACTTTTTGACATTCTGCACAGAAACATTAGTATACAATCACTTTTTGACATTCTGCACAGAGATATTAGTATACAATCACTTTTTGACATTCTGCACCGAGATATTAGTATACAATCACTTTTAGACATTCTGCACCGAGATATTAGTATACATTCACTTTTTGACATTCTGCACCGAGATATTAGTTTGCAATCACTTTTTGACATTCTGGACAGAAACATTAATATGCAATCACTTTTTGACATTCTGCATAGAAACATTAGTATGCAATCACTGTTTGACATTCTGGACAGAAACATTAGTTTGCAATCACTTTTTGACATTCTGGACAGAAACATTAGTATGCAGTGGACTATGCACATTAAAATTATATTATTGTAGTACTTTGCATTTCAATGGCTTCACAATGATCATTCATACCAAGCACACAATTCATCTTTATACTAAACTATGAAATTATGTTTAATTTTATATTTTGCTGGTAAGAAATACTTTGGGCAATCGCTAAATGTTCTTAAATCACCCAATCAGTGCTTGACACTATCTTGAAATCACATTGTCTCAAATGTTACAATGAAAATCACTTTTTGAGTGTTTTATCATGTGAAAGTCACCTTGAAGTCATCTTGAATTCTTATTTTGGCTTAACTCATATTATAAAATACCAATTATTCAAATTCATTGTTATCCTGAAATCACCTGTTTGATTGTTTATATGAAAATTTGAAAGTGAAGGGTTTCAGGGCAAAATGAGACAAACACAAAATCATGTTTAGAGAGAAATGACAATTTTGTTATCCAGTAGCTAGTAATTTATCATTAAGGACTAGAATTTTCTGAAGATTTTCAGGAAGGAAAAGTTGCATTTGGTGAAAAGTAAAGTCCTTACCATATAGCACTATCACCAACCATTCCCAGCATTGAGGGGTATAACTCAAATACTTAAAAAAATGGCGTTTGTTGTATTTTACCCAGAAACCCTTCAGATGTGCGTCATTAATAATGCCAAAAATCACAGCACAGCAATTAACTATTGCATTCTTTTTTTCTACATAGTGAATGGATAAGTAAATACTCTGAAGCCGATGAATAACATCATTTTGTTTATCATAAGCTCTAAAAAAATTAACAAATTCATTTATGAATTGATTCATTATACCTCAATCTTATGTGGAATGATTTGACCAAATGTTGAATTCACATTCTTTTCTTTTTTTTGCAATAAAGAATCACCTGGCAACACCTTATGTCAAACTTTTAAATTTATGACATTTGTTACGATTTTTGTACCCTTCATAGATTACGGCTTTATTTGATGTTACATAAAGGCAGTTAAGAATATGTTGTCCAAAGATGAAATTAAAGATGGTAAAGTATTGTTGCGTATTGTAAAGGTCATCAAGCATCAGTCAGGCTGTTTACCCACTTTATATCAAAATTACGCTCACAGATATGTAATATGAATGTATATAATAAATCACTTGTTAAAACATTCCATTGTAGATGATCTAAATACTTAAATCTTGAATTTTACAAAGATGCATAGTATGAGTATATGACATTTATGTAGAACATTGTCATCAAAATCAAAAACAAGAAGGTGGTCAGATATGTACAGTACCAAATGATAAGAGAAATGTCACACCTTTTTGTCATATTGACAGCATCAAAAACATTCAGATTCATACAGAATCAAATGTTTAGGAATAGGTCATATTTATCTGTTATATACAGTAGTGAGGTAAGAATAAATGAAGTGCCCAAATATTTTACACAGGAAGCCTTGAATGCAGCAGAGGCTGCTAGGCAGGAGGCTGGATTCCCACAAGATACTTCACAAAGCCAGGGAATAGTTGTGGCTGTGACGGGCACCCCCAGTCACCATATTAATAGGGATCAGTCTTCACGAGACCAGCACGAATTCAGCATCAACAACAAACAGCATGACCAACACATATCAGACTCAAAACATGAATCAAACACACCTCGATCCTCAGCAAGTCGGAGGTCTTCAGAATCTTCTCACTCAGTGGATCAGCATGAACGTTTGAGTTCATCTGTAGGTGATACTTCAGCAGACAATTCTTCAGCACGGCCACCCAGTTCTGGTCCCCCTCCACCACCCCCACCTCCTCCTCCACCACTTAATGACGGACCTCCGCCACCCCCACCCCCTCCAAACTTCGGAGGACCCCCACCACCGCCGCCACCACCAGTTTTTGGAGGACCACCACCACCTCCAGGACTTCCTGGACATGCAATGAAGAAAGGTACAGAGAAATCAAACATTTTGTCTCTACTTTGAGAAATCTGTTCTTGCTACATATAGGAAATTAAATAGCTTTAAATGAAATTAAAAAAAAAATAGTATAGGTACACCTTTCACTTTATAAATTCATGTAAAGCCAGACATTACTTTTAGCAAACTTAAGTGAGTCTTGAATGCATTTCATGATATTGACCTTAAACAATATGCATTTAACTTAAAATTGAAAATGATGACCATCTGATCAATTTCTCTTTTGCATCACACATGTATTAGTTATTAACAACAGTTGTACTCCAAATTAACAACTGGAACATTGAAAAGATAAGGGAAGCCAAAAATCCAAAGGCCATAGACTAAGTAAAGCCATCTGAGGCAACTGAAAGGACAAAAAGTCTAACTAACGAAATGTTATGACACTTGAAAACTAACATTCTGTTCATTGCATTACATCGCTCTTGGTAAAAGAATTGTTTTTTAGCACTTTGCTGGAAAATTGCATCAAAATTAATGTTAACATCAGTGTTAATGTTGTTTGCATTTCAGAATCAACAAAACCAATTGTCAGTCCCAAGTCACCCATGAAGCCGTTGTTCTGGAAGAGAATACAAGTTGAAGCTATCAAGAGATCAAAAGAGTAAGTGGATTGCATGTACTTCTGTCAGTCGATATTTAGGAGTTTTATTTGTGGATAATGTTTACATTCATCTGTCCAATATTTTTCAGATGTTTTGTCACAACTGATGTAATGAAATATGTAAAACCTTTATATATGAAAGAGCTTGCCAGTGCATTTTATTCATGTGAAATACAGTTTTCTTGAAAATAAATTTAAATTATTTGACCATCCACAGCTGTAATTTTGAATGTAAGTTTGCAGCTGTTATGTACGTGTATGTGTGTATCTTGGTCTTTATTCTCTAAAGATCAGGGATGGATGTTTTAATTCCACAGAAAAGCCTCTTTTTAAATGATGAAATTTGCCATGACCTCTTGAGTCGTATTTAATTTTTTTTGCCCCTAGAAATTTCTTCTTCTCCTTCTTTCTTTTTTTTCTTTTTTCCTTTTCTTTTTTTTTTTTTTTCTCTCATGCAGTACAGATTGTTGAAATCTATGTGAAATCTGTAGAAAAGTGATGATTTCTATTTTCAGGGCCAGTAATATGAATCTGTTTTGGGAAGAAATTACCGAGGAGCCGTTAAATTTTGATCAGTTTGAAGATTTGTTTGCCAAAGTACCTGTGGAGAGCAAGCGGAAGGCAAACACTGCAAAATCAAAACCCAAAACTGTTCAGGTTTGTACCGAGTCAAAAATGTTAGGGAAAAGTCAGAATACCATGTTATAGTGAGCTAAATGTACTGAAATCTTGGCACAAACACTGAAATTTTGAACAGTGCTGTTAAAGATGTTTTGAGCTCTGAGAAGTCTTCCTGGCCATGTTTAATTTTACACCTTTGAATGAGGAGTATTCTCTTCTTAAAAAATGCATGAGTCACTTCCACTAAACAAATTGATTTGTCCACTGCCCGTTTGAAATTGTCATTGCTTCAAATAATAATAAACCTTTACTGTCATATAAAAAAAAAATTGAGGGGTTTCAAGTCAAAATGAGACATATCCAAAATTGCCGTTGACTGAAAAATGACAATTTGCTCTCCAGAAGTTAGTAATTTGTCATTAAGAAGTAGAATTTTCTGAAGACTTTGGGGAAGGATAAGTTGCATTTGGTGAAAAGGAACGTCCCTACCATATAACACTATCACCAACATTCCCAGTATTGAAGGGGTATAACTCAACAATTTCAAAAATGGCGTTTCTTGCGTTTTGCCTTGAAACCCTTCAATTGTTCTTTTCCAAAAAGATCTGTGAGAGAAGACATAGCTTGAGGAAAAGATTAATCTTGTTGTCTTTGAGTGAATTGTGTATGGGAGGTTTTATTGACAAAGAGTTGAAAACAACACTTTTAAAAGTAAACTCCAAGAACTTCATATCTGCCAACTCACCAGTAATTTCATAGTCATATACATGTTTTTTTTGTTTTTTTTGTCTTGCCACAGCCTGCCAAAGTGATACCACCTAAGCGCTCTCAAGCAGTCGGAATTCTCTTGTCAAGTCTTCGCCTTGAGTTTTCAGATATTGAGGAGGGTAATTACCAGTTATGTTTAACATATGTAATCTTCCACATATGTACTGCACATGAACTGATCCGAGTATTAATATATGACAAGAGAAGTGGTTAGGGTTAAATTAGAATGAATTATACTTAGCGTAATGATAGACAAATAACCTAGGTTTCTGAACATAATGATTATACAGTGTGACGAAACATTGTGCTTAGAGAATGTATGTGGAGAAAAGAAAATATTGAAGAAAGTTAAAGAATGGTTAATGCTTCAGCCGATATATTACTTAGTGTTGCTTACCAATACATTTGTCTGTATTTCAGGATAGAGAATAATTTGGGTTGAAAAGAAAAAGTATATAATTTCCTCATCACACATTTCAGTTCTCTTATGAGAAAATGTTCTCTTGTGTCCATCCTAATCTTTTTTTCAAAGATGCATAGTTGGTCACTAAGAGTGGCTTGGATAGTAAACCTAGAAACCTTCAGTATACAACAAATTGGTGCTTAGATTGATACATTTGAATAGAAACTCTACTAGTAAAAATGATTGGTAAAAAGAAAAATCATAATCTAGTTTCTTATATATATATATGTGCCCGTGCTTAGATTGATACACTTGAATAAAGAGCCTATTAGTAAAAATGATAGGTAAAAAGAAATTCCAAATCTAGTTTCTTATATTTGCACTTTTCTGTTTTTTTCATCAGCTATCTTGAATTTAGATACTTCAGTTCTAGATGTGGAAAAATTCAAGGCAATATATGACAATGTAAGTAATGAAAAAGTAAAAAAAAAAAATCTCATGTATTCACCACCTGTTCAGTCTCTTTACTTTTGTTGTTTAAGAGGAGCAATCTGAGTTGGATGTTTTTTTCAGTTCATCCAGTTCTTATCTGTGCTTACTGTAACAAAAACTGGCATATCAAAATGTTTTATCCTGAGCCATGTGTTCATAGGTTTTGACAAGTTCTAATTTTGATTGGTTTTTTGTCTGCTTGGTAGGCCTACCCTACTGTTTTGACAGTCATGAGGGGAAAGAAAACTGTTCTCTATAGACGCTCATTTTTTTTCATGTGTGAGAGAGAGAGAGAGAGAGAGAGAGAGATCGCTCTGTATTAGATATACAATATCTTGAGATACGACTATGTCAACAAAACTACGCAAACATTTTTTGATGAGAAACAGATTTACACATCCCAAATTATAATGTTTTTCAGTTATCATTTCAGTGCCACTTGCAACATGAGCTATGTCTGTGGTACCCAATATCTGGAAAATGATCTTTTGAGTTATTATCGTTGTTTTATTCAAATGTCATTCAACAGTGATTTCAGACCTCATTATTCACAGATAATATAATAGTAACACAAGACAGTAGTTGTTTTGTTTCTACAGGCTCTTGTAACCTTTTTTTAAAAAAATTCCTCAGAGACCTGATAGTGAAGAGATGGGGTTGATCAAGAAACATATAGAAAAACACCCAGAGATTCCTTTGGATAAACCAGATCAGTGAGTAATTTTTATTTCAGTGTTAGTTCTTCCACTCTCTGTCTCCAGCTTATCCCCTCTTCAATTTCATGCTCTATTTTTTGTCTATTCTCACAAAAGCATTAGAAATCCAGGTTTGTTCACAGTATGTAAAATTATGAGAGTTGAACTTTACTTTCAGAAGATCACACTGTAAAACCTTTGACAGCCGACAAACTGACACCAGTCAGAGAAAACAATGAACATCTTTGCTGGTACTTGGTTTTTTGAATGTATTTTGAAGATCCATACATTTACAGTAATATAGAGAAATCTTATTGTCCTGTCAAAGTACTGACTATTATTGGAAGTCTGGCTGTCCAGCCAAAACTTACCTTATTTTAAACTCTTTCTGTGCTAGATGTATTAGTATGCCTGTGCCATCCTCAACATTCCAAGGGAGACATCTCTTCTCTCTCTCCTTTCTCCTGTCTTCTATCCCACTTTCCTCTCTTCTTTTTGACCGTAAACATATCTTACCACGTTTGACACAATATAGCTGTAATCGTGCTGATATATCATTTAAACCCCAACACATACACATGCACAGACAAGCCTTTCCTTACCTAAGCCCTATGAATGCATTTCCAGGCTTTCTTCAAGTATATTATTGATCATAGTATCTGTAGGTTATATGTATTATGTTATTCATTGTTATACATAAAACTGAAGGGAAATGCTTAAGGAATACTGATTTCAGGAGGTAAACTAAAAGAAAAGGGTTATGCGTCACTATTTTTTCTCTAGAAAAATAGTGACACATAACCTTTTGCTATTTCTTTTTTTTATGTGAGAAGTTAAGATTTGTTGTGTAGAAGACATACTTTCAGTAATAAATTTTGTGGATCTCATCGGATCGTTGCTGCCATTACAACGTGTACAAAATAGGTCATGTTGTAATTGAAATTGTGTATGTAAATCCAAACAGAGTATTTTTTTAAGTAGGAAGCAATTTGAAAAGGTTGTCTTGATAGGCCAGACTGACGTGGGCATATTCATCCTTTGCTTTCTTTTGAAAAGTTGAAGAAATTACACATAAGCTACAAAATTTGTGGGGATAATAACTCTGATACTATTTTTAGAACAACAAGTGACCATCATTGTAAAGGCATGTATGAATTTTTAAAGATGAGCTTAGAAACAGAGAGCATTTTTAGACCATATCAACCATATATTGTCAGTCTTTATTATAGGGAAAACTTGATCGACAATGTATTCTTGATTGGCATGGAAAGAGTTAAGGGGAACACTGCTGAAATCCCAGAAACTGTAAATATGGTTTATTTCCACAAGGGGGGGGGGGGGGGGAAACCAGTCACACCACTCTTGAAATTTAAAAAAAAAGAAAAAATAGAGATTTTGTATGCTCAGTCACAGCTGCAATGGATTAGGCCTACATGACAAAAAATTTGCAGTTTTATAATTATTAGATCTCGGTAAGTTTGGAAGAGATTTTGGAAATTCATTTTGTGTTTTGAGTGGAAGTGCAGACTGTAACTAATGATCTGTATGGGATATTGATGAAGTTTGTGTGTCATTTTCATACATCAGGAGGACCTTTTCTTTTCCTTAGCATTTATTCTATATTTTTATAGGTTTGGATAAATAATAAAAGCAAAATTTATTTTGGATAGATTAACATTAGAATTGATATGTGTAAATTATTGGTAGCCTATTATTTCAGTTTCTGAGATTTTTAAGACCATAATCTGGCCCCCCAGAAATTCGTTTTTGCAACTTTTGCACGAATTCGTGCACTGCGCGATTTTTCCAATTTTTTGCTACTTTTTGCAACTTTTATCATTTTTCGCAACTTTTACGCGAATTCGACCAAAATAGGAGAAAATAATAATAAAATAAATTTTAAGAAAAGATCTATGTCATTTCGCTTCACAATACCGACATTCGTGATAGATAGATCTAGGCCTAGGGATGGTTGTAGTTGTAGGTCTATTTGGCAGGGCCACACTCTTCAACTTTCAAAGAGCAAATTGAGGCTTAGCCGCTCTCGTCAGGCCGAGCGATCTAGATCTAGATTCTAGAATTGAGTTTCGTATGAAGGCCAAGCCCGCTAAAATAGTACTAGTCAAATCCAAATCAAGGCTGGGCTCAACCGTGGTTTTGTGGTCCGAGGAATCGATACCCCGATGCGCAGCCCCGAAGTACGAATCGATACTGCGGCCTATTC
>JBCAUA010258233.1:0-35798 GCA_038406235.1 Peronia verruculata | reverse complement strand
CCTTCCCCCGCTTGTCTGACCTACATGTTAGCATTAGGGTGGACTGGAACTGGTCGAGGGTCTCAGCGCATTAAGCCAGTGGGGTTGTTCTATAAATTTCTAAGTCACATAGGAAAAGTGGTGCCGAATCACTGGTCCGGAATTGTGCAATCTTACCTGAGACCCTTGACCAGAGCAAGTCCACCCTAACACTAACAATACTAATATGTAGGTCCGACATGTGGGTGA
Organism: Peronia verruculata; assembly: GCA_038406235.1. Taxonomy (NCBI): domain Eukaryota; kingdom Metazoa; phylum Mollusca; class Gastropoda; order Systellommatophora; family Onchidiidae; genus Peronia; species Peronia verruculata. The sequence continues at coordinate 35,570 of JBCAUA010258233.1, read as the reverse complement.
CGTTCCTCCCTAACGCTAACATGTATGAAACCCCTGACCGGCGCAAGTCCACTCTAATGCTGTCGATGGTCCCAGCAGGTTAAGCCAGCGGGGTTGTTCTTGGCTATTATTTGGTATACTGAATAGGCTGCAGTATCAATGCAAACTTCGGCGCTGTGCACCGGGGGTATCAATTCCTCGGGACCACAAATCCACAGTTGTGCCTAGAATTAGAATCAAAGTGTGACAGTTTTGATCAGCTAAGACGCTAAATATTCTAGTGGGAGCAGTTTTCACTGCATTAAGCACAGTGAGAGAAAATAAGGGACTGGTGGTGCACTACGGTCCCTATCCTGAGGTGGTCATTATTCTTTATGGGTGGGCGGAGGTGGGCAGAAGTGGGCGTATTTGATTAGTGCTATCGGTCATTAGATATCAAGCTACCACCTCTCGCGGAGACCAGACGTACAAATGGCATATATGGACTAGATCTACATGTTAGTGTTAGGGTGGACTTGCGCTGGTCGAGGACCTCATACATATTAGAGTTAGGGACTGCGGAAGGGAGGACCATCATCCACTCGTCGGACCTACATGTTAGTGTTAGGGTGGACTCGCGCTGGTCGAGGGTCCCAGCAGGTTAAGCCAACAGGGTTGTTCTTTTATTTGACATTGGTGGAGCGAATAAATTAGCTTGGTGATCGGTACCACTGGTCAATAATAATTTAGGAGAATAAATTAGCTCGATATCTTAATGATCGATACCATTGGTCAAATACGCCCACTTCTGCCCACCTCCACCCACCCATAAAGAACAATGGGCGCCTCAGGATAGGGACCACAGTGCTCCACCAGTGCCGAAAATAGGCCTAGACCCAATATCAGCAAATGTAAGAATCTAGGAATTAAAGTAGAATTTCCTGTTACAATGGGAGGATGCATCACTGATAAATCTAGATCTCTAAATTCTAACACGATGTTTTGCAGCTGAAGTGAGCTGATATGTTGACCAACTTAGCCTCTGCGGGAATGGGTTAGATCCGGAGCCACTGTAATGTTCTAGGGCCTTGTCCATTGTGTTATCGTTGAAAATTTACTTGAACTACACAGAGAACACTTAAAGAATTAAAAAATGCTTGACACTCAAAACTTCATTGGAAAACTGACTATTTGCACAACATCTTCTAGAAAACAAAGCAAGGGAAGTCAGAATCACACCAAAAAAGTGAACAAAAAAACACACCAGGTAGCGAAAACTGGTGCCTTGAGGACCATAACTGCCTAACCTAACTCTATAAACGCTAATCCTAGCAAAGCAGGCGTTTTCTTGTTAACAGACTTCTTTAAACTTTGTGCTTGAAATTCAGAATATCGTCGCTGTTACAAGCATTCCATTTCTGAGTTGGTTTAGAGCAATCTTGGTACCTCTATTGATACAGTAAATCTATTGGAAAGCAATGCAAGATGTTGACCTTCAGAACAGAGGCTTTAGAAGTACAGCTTGACCATTTTAGAAGTAAACTTGATTCACTTACAAATACATATCATCGCTGAACTTTTTCCTCTGCCTCCTGAGTCTAGATCCAATTTCTCAAATTTCGCATGACAAACAAAAAAACTGATTTCCCATTGGTCTTGATTTCTGTAGGAACCTGAAAAGTGATTACTTCTTTTTGGTACAATTTCCTGGATAAATAAAAAAAATATGACCACGTTTCAGTTCCAACAATCCTGATTATAAGAGATTTAATCAGTTTCTTGTTTCTCCCAATAATTTCTAGAAATGAAGCTTTATTTTAGGTTACATTCTATATACGTCTTTCAACCTCCTGATGGAAGTTATCTCAATCAGGCAAATATATAGGTACGATACTCAGATGCCACTGCTGCTGGATCTAATGTAGATCTAGTTTCATTCATTTTGTTTTGTGAAATTACACAAAGTAGTACATCAAAATTTTGATTTAAACAATCTCATTCTCAGATCCACCATATTTAATTTATTTTTGGAAGTCATTGCAACCAGTCATGTTATTTCATGGTGTAAGATGGCATTTCAGATAGCCTAAGAACCTGCCCCATGCATTATCAAGAAATTTTGTGGGTGCAGAAGAGAGAAAAGTGATTTTCATGTATTGGCATCAAATAAAAATATAATGTCCAGGACTGGGAATAACAATATCATTTCATGAGTTTTTTTGTTTTTTTTTGTTTAAATTAAAAATGACATTGTTTTTTTTTTATTTTTATAGTTAGGCTGATATTATTTTATTCCTGCTCACAAAATTAGATATTACCATTACAGGTGGATGTTGCAAACCTTTTGTGGGAAAGAGTGTCATCATGCAAGTTTGATTCTCTTTGTGGTGTTCCATACACAGCTCTACCAATTGCCACGGTACTAATTTATCTCCTTGGATGTTGATGTATATCTTTGCCTCTTTGAAAATGATTCTGCCACTAATTATGTTTCACAATAATTATTTTATGACCAAAACATAATGTAATACTAACTAGAGCCTTAAAATTGAATTGAATTCTTGTAGTAGGTTTATGTTTCCTCAGAAATATCACTCTGTAAATGTTAGATTGATGTTAGAGTTCAAATAAGCCCCTTTATATCAAAAACAAAAGGCAGGTGGAGCGAGAAATACTCAGCGGGTTTTTTTTTTACCAATGTAAAAAGGAGGTGACTTTCTATTTAATCATGCAACAGTGTATACCGACCAGCACCTCCGTGATTTTTCTCACCATGTCACTGAAATTAACAAGTTTATTGACCCCAATTTTGTCAAACTGTCATTAAGATATAGCTGAGCTCAGTAGACGACTCTCAGTACTCAATGTAATGTAAATATTACTTGACAAGATTATGAAACAGTTCATACTATTCAATGGGGAACTCCTGTTAGACGGAATGGAAGAACAAATATCAAAAACCATATAGGAGATGCGACACGATGAAATCAGGCACTTGTCAAACTGAGCCGACGGAAGAAATCACATGTTTTACAACAGTGAACGAATTTTTAAGGCTTTTTTTTTTCTTCACCAAACCCTTCTATATCAATTTAAAAATGCATTTCAGCGTTTTCTGAAATAGATCGAAAGACACCCTAAAATTGTAATTTGGTGGCATGGCCTAACAAGGATTAATAAGGATTTACTAAAGCGATTGGCCATGTTCTCAATAAATTCAGCTGCAGCAACAGGTCACCCCCATCATTTTTATTTGCCTATATCTCAAATTCTACTCAAGATAGAACAATAATTTTTTCACACACAGAACAGGAAATGAATACATGTAATTGTTTGATTTCTCTTTCTAAATCTTTTTGTTTCAGTGGATTGGAAAAATATAAACCAATACTATTTGTTTGTGCTTCATTATGGCAGAAAAAGAAAATTTCAAGAGTACTCTAGATCTAGACTGTGTAGCCCATGTTTAAAAGAAAATTTCATCTTGAAAGGTGATGCTGTATAAGAGAAGTGGAGCATTTGTTTGGCTCTGTTCAATTGATATATAGATGTTAATGATTGAGTTTCTTGTCCAATCTTTCAGTTGATGTCAGCATCCAATAATATTCCGATGCTGATTCGAAGAAAAGAAGCCAAAGACTATGGAACAAAAAAGCTTATTGAAGGAAAATATATTCAGGGAGACAGCTGCCTCATTGTGGAAGATGTGGTATCAAGTGGTTCAAGTATTCAGGAAACAGCTCAGGTAATGTTCTAACAACAACAAATGTTGGATAAGTGAATACCAAAGCATAAGATTAGAAAAGCATGCAGGAATAGGCAGTCTATTCAGATAGAGCTTGTTTTTCATCAAGTGCCAATACGAAAGTACTTTTTTTTTTTATCAAATTTCTTCACTTATTATATTTTTGAGATAACTCCTGCAGCATTATAAATTCTCAGAGATTTTCTAGAGAAAATCTTGAAAACTTAAGCGGGAAACATAGTATACCCTATAGAATCTTATGACATATAATAATGAAGGCTATCTCATTTTGTTGACTACACCCTTCTTTAAATTCAGTGAGTAAATTACTCAGGGATGCAAGCTCTAAATTCTTTTTGGAGTGGTCGAGTGATATTTGTTCCCAATATGTTTCTTTTCATTTTATGTAAGAGATGGTGTACTTTGTGATATTATGACATTGTTGCATTTGGAAATTATCGTATGTAAATTGTATGATGGATGTTTTCCTGCATCACGGAATTTTTTAGACTCTCCAAGCATCTGGGATTGTAGTGAAGGATGCTGTTGTGTTGCTTAATAGAGAGCAAGGTGGTCATGAAAAACTTGAAGCATATGGAATAACATTGCACAGGTAGGTCTATGTTAGACAAACGGGTTTGGTTGGGCAGTGTATAATGCATCTTGCATTTGGTGTAAGCAGACAAATTTGGTTGTGTAATTATCAGTATTACATTTGGTTTAAGCAGATAACATGACAGCTTGATTATATATATATATATAGAGAGAGAGAGAGAGAGAGAAAACCCTGCATTTGATGATTCATTGCTCTCCATGTGTTCTAAATGACCTCTTAAGGAATTTGTCATTGTGAACTGTAAACACGATAAAATTAATATTTCTGTTTTTTTGTTTGAGTAGACTTTTTTCACAAATCCACACTTCACAGGCTAATTTCTTTCAATAAATTTTATATTATCGCAGAGAGAGTTACGCTGAGCAGTTTTTATCTAAGAACCCTTGATAAATGTTTGGATGATTAAATGTTGACTGAACACTTGGAAAAATTCTACAGAGAAAGGGAACGAGGAATGCTTTTCATATGTTTAGATAGATTTCATCTACACCTGTATAGTCATGCTTTTTCTTCTTATGTCAAAGTCTGTAAACCTTTTTTTTTTTTTTTTTGTTCCAGTGTGTTTACCATGACAGATGTCCTTACAGTTTTGAAGAATGCAGGACGGATGGCTCCAGATCTTGTTGAAAAGGTGGCAGATTATATTGCAAAAAATAGATTTCAACCTAATCAACAGATTCCCTCAGCAATTGAACAGAAGGTAATTTTTTAAAATAATACTTTACCAAAAAAAAAAAAAAAAGCATAGGCCAAAAGGGGAAAAATATGCATCTGTATAATATGTTAGCTCTTTGGTTTCTCTCAAGGGATGAAAAGTAAATTGTTGCGCAAACTATATATTGGATAATCCTGAAGCTTGTGGAGGAAACTTTTACTTTTTTGGAGATCTCATATCACGTTATGAATCCTTTGAAAATTTCACTAGAATATGGTTTACAGATAGCAATCTGCAAACATTTAGCATGATGCGTACACTTGAAAAGATCTTTTGGTCAACTATGTATTTAAAAACATAGCTGAATATTGTTAAATGGAGGTACAGATAAACTGATGACAAAATTAAATACAGTGGTCTCTGCTTAAGAGCCTGGTTGTTAGGACACAAAAAAGTGAGGTTTTTTTTCTTGTCTTTTCTGCTGTGTTTAGTTGATCTTTATATTAATTAACGCTATTTAACATTTTATATATTTTGCTCAAGAAAAATTCACTCTTTTGACACAAACCGTTGAATTAGCAGGTTTGGATTGAAATACATATTTGTTACAGCATGTTGCCCTCTTAGATTGGGCTTAAACTCTTGTTTCCCTGACTCTTGGACTTACACACGAATAACACATGGCAAATGACCTACTCTTATATTTCTTTGATCATTAGTAAATCACTATGTATTATGTTTATTCTGTGAAAGATTCTCAGCTATGGAGACCGGGCGAAGCTGTGCACCACCCCCATCAGTAAAAGACTGTTTGAAATTATGGACACAAAGAAAACAAACTTAGCTCTGTCAGCAGATGTGTCAACTTCTCAAGAATTACTCCAGGTTCTTGTCTCTTTTTATCCATAGCAGCAATGCATCAGTGAAGGGTCCTAATAATTTGGTTAAGGGAAATTGGGCCAATTAAGAGAAGATGAAAATATTCATTCATTTTCTGAAATAGGAACATGATATGTAACAGAGGACAGTAAGTTTTGACATACTGCTGTAATGAATAGCTACAAATAGATATTTCATTAGATTCCAGTAATTCTTCTTGTGTCACTAATCTTTGACATTCTGATAGTCATCGTCATCCAATTGTGCCCTTCTGCTGGTTTTACTTGCTACTTATGTTAGACTGGCTGTCTGCATTGTGTTTGCATGATATTTTATATTGTTTCCTAGGCCTTTTGTTGTCATCATAGGTTTGTTATAGATTTTTCATTTACAGTGTTGAACATTATAAATTCAAAATTTTACCCGGGATAACAATATTTGTCTCTTTAGTATTGTGCCATTTGTTTTAGATGAGAAATGATTTGAGTTAGTAATGAAGAAATTCTCCTCTTAGCTGATTGAGCAGACAGGACCTCATGTGTGCATTGTGAAGACTCATATAGACATCCTTGAAGATTTCAGCCCAGATATAATCACTAAACTGAGCCAACTGGCGGCCAAGCACAATTTTCTGATTTTTGAAGACAGGTAACAGACATAGTTTATCCGTGTCAAACTATTGTTTTCAAGGCAATTGCTTCTTTGTTACATAATCAACAATGAACTGTAAGTGAGAAAGAAAATTCAAGCGATTTTGAAATTGGGTAACTTAACTTTATGTCTTTTTTTTTTTTTTTTTTGACAAAAAGCTATTAAAAACTGATTTTTATTTTATAGAAATATCTTGAACCACAAGACATCAAATGTTAACCAGTAATTAACTTAATACTTTGAGAAAAATAAACAACAGATATTAATAATAAGCTGCTGGTAATTGATAAAATAGGTGGAGTGCTGAATTTGCCTTTTTATTAGCACAATGAAGTGAACATGCAGCTGTCAAGGTCGGCAGTGAAAGCCAAAATCCACATTTTTTAGTTGAACATTCTATTAATACTATAACGTGTTGGAAGTGTGTTCCTCAGTTACCCCAGGGTAATTTTTCATGTAAAATATGCATGATTACCACGGTAACCCATGAAAACAGCCACCATTTTGGATTTTTCCCATACTTTTCAGCTCAAAATTCTCATAACCTATCAGTCACGAAGCCACCAAACTTCGCAGAAACATTCTTTCATACAATATAAAGATTTTGTCTGATCTGTGTTTGGATATTTTGTAAAAGGTATTTGTAAAATGTATTTATTGCTATTTTTTAAAAATTTCACTGTATAATGTATGGAAATTTTCACATTTTTTAGAAGGAAAAAAAAAAGTGAAAAAAAAAAATTATTGAATTTTGAAAAAAAAAAAAAAAAAACATCAGTCAAAATCTTTTGTCTTATGTTGCTGCACACTTTCTGTAAGTTTCAAATGAATCCCATGGGTACATTTTACAAAAATTGGGTTTTATTGTAATAACTAGAAAACTCCCCCCCGCGTTCTCTCTGCTTTCTGGCTCTGACATTCTTCTTGATAGCCTTCCCCATCAAAACACTAAACAGTATAACAGGGAGAATGGAATGTGTAAGTTTCTCACAACCGTATTAAAATGAATGGATGTTTGGGCTTGGAAAAATTACGTTGAAGGAAGGAAAGATTACCATTAGCTAAGAGGAAAGAGGTCAGATGTTGTATGGATAATAAATTTGAAGGAGTCTAGCCAATGCAAAGCTGTTTGCCTGGGCTAATGAGGCATTTTGATAAAAAAAAAAACAAAAAACGATTATGTACTTACCTCACTGTGCAATAACGACAATATCTGGTGCCAAAATCAACTTTTGACTCAAACAATTTAACATGTATTCCATACTATCAATAAGAGGTCAAAGAATTAAAGCACAACATCAAGAATTTTTACCCTCAACATTGATTTTCACCGCCAACCTTGGCCTTAAGGCTTTTCAGAAATCCTACATTGTTCTTTTAAACAAATCTCTATGAACGAATTAGCATAAATTCCAAATAGAAAGGAATGGCTTTTCATCTGAGTGCCAGAATCATATTGTTAAGCAATATTGACTGACTTTGAAGTTAAGACAAAAAAAAAAATGAATAATGAAATCTTGAAAAAAAAAAATTGATAATGAAATCTTGATATTTTGATTTGATTTCTTGTGTATATCATTGACCTCCTTCCATTACAACACTATCATGTGGTTTTTCTTTCCAGGAAGTTTGCTGATATTGGCAATACTGTGGTTCACCAATACAGTGGTGGTCTGTACCACATTAGTGAGTGGGCCCACATCGTTAATGCTCATTCAGTACCTGGAGCTGGAGTTATACAGGGATTGAAAAAGGTCAACAGCATATGATTAGATTTTGCTGCCTGCTTTGTAGATGATTGAATTGCTTTTTGAATTCTTTAACATCAATAATGAGTTAAAAGAATCTATTATTGGTTTCAGCATGTGCCTTCAGTTTATCAGGTCCATATTATGTTTAGACGTACTCACAGACTAGAAGCATTATACTTTCTTAAATTTCTTATCTATGGAGAATTTACTTATTTATATTTTTATAGCAGTTTTTGTCTGTTTATTTTATGTTTTGTGTTGTGTTTGAGTCTTCATGTCGGCCCTTTAGGCAACAAGCCTAGAAAAGACAGTACTGGTTATTTCCAGCTTCTGCTTTGATGGTTTCATTTTATTGTCAAGAGGGCCAAAAATTTGTAAAAATTGTGATTACTCAGTCTCACATTCGCATCCTGTCCTTAGAGCTTATCAAATCCATTTGAAATTGATTACTCAGAATATATGTCTCCTCTATGTTGCCCTCTAAGTGATAAACACGACTTGAAAAGACAGTTATAGTATCTACCCACTTACTCTCTTTCACCTTCCTGTATCTGAGATTCTCTTGAGCAGATGATGCTATGATCTGTCTTTTAAACAAGCCAAGCAGTTTTAGATTGATACCTTGCCCTTTTTTCATTCAGTAAAAAACAGTTGGGATCATAATGTCTTTTTACAATGGCTTATGTGAAGAAAGACATAGAAGACAATTATTTTTTTTTCTTGGTATTTTGACATTTGTAGATTGGAGCAGACAAAGGATGTGGTTGCCTGCTGATAGCTGAGATGAGTTCTGCAGGGACACTAGCAACTGGAAGCTATACAGAAGGTAAAAATTTCAATCAGGTTTCAGTTTGAGGATGCTTTAGTTTTTAAATTTACTCCTCATATTCTGCATGTTTTTAAATGATCAGATTTTTCACTAGATGTATTCCAGTCAGGTATTTTAAGCAAAGTCACATGACCTAGTGAACTTCGCTCACTTGTGGCTTTGTTTATATGATGTGACAGGTCTGAGAGCTCATCATTCGTCCAGATTTGTCTGCCATGTGCAGAGCAAGTAAATAAAGCCATATGTGAGCGATGTTCCCTAGATCATGTGATTTTGCTTAAAATACCTAATTGTTGAAATCTCAGTTGATTTGAAAGATAATCAGTCTGTATGGGTAAGAAACTCTGATTTTCAAAATGATGACAGACAATATTAAGAGAGAAAAAAAATAACAACAACAGAAATTTTCAAATTAGTTTGAGTGGCTTTTGAAAGATTTAGGGTTTAGAGTTTAGCAGCACATCAACAGCATTATGGCCCACATTGCCCTCGAGCTATTATTCACGATATTTACCCATATTTTGCAGCTACTGTAAAGATGGCTGAGGAGAACAAAGACTTTGTTATTGGTTTCATTTGTGTGTCAAAAGTGTCATCTGATCCCAAGTTCATTCATATGACACCAGGTTAGTAGTTAACATTTCTCATTCTCAATCTCAGTCATGCTATTTATCTCTCCTCTGTTTTTGCCAGGTATAAGCATTCCTACAACAAATATCAAAAAGCTTTACAAATATTATTTACCTCAGATCTGTCTCAGTGATTTTGTGGAGGGGACAGATATTATTAACAATGTGGACAGGGTACTATGTGCTGAAGGGAAGTGACCCATATACAACGTACACTTAAGCCATTACGAGCAGTTGTTACAAAACACAGAGATCTTTACGGCAGTGCAATAGGAATCAAACAGCGACATAGCTATATTGCACCTGAGATTTGTCTCTGTAGATTTATACTAGCAGCAAGAAACTGTTCTTGGACTGTAATCACAGCTATTCTGTACCAATGAGAAGTATCACGTGATAACAGGACTGCCTGAGTTGTCAAGCTGTCTTCAGTTAAAAATGTGAGGGCGTTTTTACATTTGCGTGGATGTGATGGAGATATCCTTCAATGGTGGTTAACAATTTGCTCAGCGGCAATCTGGATTTGAAATCTTGATGGGAATTTATATGAATTTTTATAAATTGTTGTGCAAATCAAACACTGTGCCAGCTTTCTACATCAGCACAAACATAAAACAACAAAAGAAAGAAACCTTAAATGTTATTACATTTTGTGTAAATTATGAGTTATGACACTAGTAAAGTTCCAAATCAGATGACTGTATTAAACAATGTCTTGTTTTGTATATTTATTTTACACATGCACAGCAACAAATTTAGAAAGAAATTGTCAAGCCAACTAATAAACTATGAAATTATTTAGCAATTCTGCTTAAAATATAAGGTGATATTTATCATTTATACTGCTAGTTTCATTTCTTATGTGCCGAGTGCAGGGAAATAATTTAACTGATTGAAAACAAGCACTGATTATTCATGGCTAGGTATGAACGTACTTGAACTTTCCCGCCCCATAACTTCAAATTTCATCACATCATACTGTATTTCTGCAGGGGTGCAGCTGGAAGCTGGGGTTGACAGTCTAGGTCAGCAGTATCTCACCCCAGCTGAGGTCATTGGCAATCGAGGCTCAGACATCATTATTGTTGGTCGAGGTATCTACAAAGCTGCCAATCCGGCTCAGGCAGCACGACAGTTCCAGGTTGCTGGCTACGATGCCTTTGTCGAAAAGTTGGCTGAGGCTATGATTTCGTAGCTTCCAAAATTTTTTTGATTTCTTTGTTTGCAAGAGGGGTAATAGGTATATGGTGATTCAAAGAACTTGCAAAAGCTATTATTTAGGAACACCTTGTAAAAAGAGACAGAATGGCAAGCAAATTACAAAAATAGAAAAGGCCGTGGCCTCATCTCATAGTTTTTGGTTCTTTATATAATATAGCAAGAATAGGATATTTGGGATGATATTGATAGAGTGATATTTTTAAAAAATCTTGGTGAACATGGTATCATCTGCACTTGTTCAGTTTCTCAAATTCATGGGCTTTCCTAGTGTTGCAAAAAGTGTTCTTGTTGATGTGTAAAATAGGAATATATAATTTAAAGCAACAGCAGCTGCACTCAAGATGACTGTCTTTTGATGATAAGTTATGAGTATTTTGTAATTTAAAGGTCTTCATGAAATGAATCTCTGTTGGTGCATTTTTTTTGTTTTTTTGTTGACAGTAATTGATTTACACTAGTATTCAGGAATTTCATTTTGTGAATTATAAAACTGGCACTTTACTTTAGTTGCATCCATATTTCTTCCCTTTTCCCACCATATTCTATATTTTGTGTAACAGTGGTGGGAAAGTTAGGCCCATTAGAGAATATTTCTGAGCATATTTGGATGAGGCATTCAGTTTCTACTTCAACTGTGAATTATATCTATTTCTGTAGAACTATGCTGTTTTGCAACAGCTGAATGGTGCTCCAGTACATATGTATACATTGTGTATTTGTATGAATATCATTATGTATGTCAGTCCTGTTGACACAACTGTTTGCCTGCTTATATAAGCAAGCCATTCATAGTATATGTATTGTAGACAGCATTTCAGTTGTATTTTATGGCAACATTATTTTTATGTGATTGAATGGAAAGAGTAATCAAAGAAGCACAGAATTTGCTGCCATGAAATCCACAATGATGACATGTTCCCGAAGCACTGCTGTAAACCACAGATTTATTGTTTGTGTAAAGGCTGCAGCCGTTCCTTAATTATAGCATTATTCATTTTTCACATTATAAGTTACCAAATCCACCAAAAAAGTTTCTATACTTATTTGACTTTTACTTATTATGTCCTATGTACATTGAGGCAATATTTCAAGTGTATTCTCAGAAAGCAATTATGAAAGGAAAAAAAAAATTCGAAAACCACAAATGTGTATAATGAGTCAGGGTGTTATGTATTGATTCAGTATGAATTGGCCAGTTGTGAATCTGTTGTTTTGAAATTAGGACAAGACCAGAAACATCTGCCATTGAATTTTTATTAATTTTACAGAAATAGGAGAAACATTATGACAATTAAATAGGCCTACAAAAATTTTAACATTCCTGACTTCCTTTCATAAAGTACAAATTTCAACTGTTTGATCTTTCTTCTTGAAACTATTATATAATATGCATAAAAATGGACTCTGGGCTATCAGGTACATAAAAATATGCAAGATATCTGTATGAAATAGTAGTACAGTGGTCTCCACCTAAGAACCCGGTCGTCGGGAGACAAAAAAAGCAGGCTCTTAGACGGACGGGTTGTTAGGCTAATTGAAAAGTTACGCAACCCATCTGACCATAGATTGTCTTCACTATCATGATTAGTTGATCGTTACCGTTAGTTAAAGATTTATCTATGTGAATTACAGCCTTCTTCACTGTATGTGTTATAATTAGATATAGCAATTCCTGATCTTTTGAGCGTATAGTTACATCAATACTGCTCAGCGCCTAAATGCCGTGTGAGTTTTCACATAATGGTATCGTTGTTGAAAATATGATATTGCTATGCTGCCCCACAGATAATCACACGAGTAACTCAAATGTTTACAGGCTGACGGAATGAGGAAAAGAGCTGACCAGTCAGGAGGCTAAACTTACACCTCCTTGTCCACTGAGGCAATCACACATGCTTTCCCACGTGTTGTCAAACAAAGAAATGGTTACTGGTTAGTTAACAAGGTGGTCTGATTATGCAGTCAGTGAGTCATACATCAACTATCACTTCCATTCCTTACTTTGTCTACCTGTTCCCTCCACCCCCGTCCCCATTTTACTGCACATCTAGCACTGTGCGTTTCTCTTAAGTGGACAGTATGATGTGGAATTATACTATAAGCACTCGGGTATCTTGGTCCGACATCGAGCTCTTAGACGGATTTTTTCATTTGGGAGGGCCCAGAGCAGGTTCTTAGAGGGGTAAATTACAGAGAAAAAATTCTGTTTCACAGCAGGGGCGGGTTCTTAAGCGGAGACTACTGTACTCCATTTCATTACTATTGTTTTTTTGTCACTTTACAAAAATTAGGACGATGTGTCAGGGAGGCTCTGTCCCTGTGTGACCCTCTCAAGATCACATCCTTGTATTATGTGTGAGCCAGTAAGAAACTGTTTCGCCTTCACTATGTGGCAAAACTTTCTTATTATTTACCCATGCTTCCTCAGCATGATACCTACCCATTTCATCAAACAATAATGCACCTATAAGGGTGGTACATTCAAAAATAATGTTTAGGCCTAGAGATTAAAGTCCTAATGAAAAAATTTTTCAAAATGAGCTAGATCCAGATCTTAATCTAGATCTTGTTTTAGATCTAGATTAAGATCTAGAGAGATCTGCTATCATATAATCTAATGACAAAAATAATAACTAAATAAGTGATCTCAATAAATCCATAGCAAATGAAAACCTCAGATCCAGTAAATTTAGAATTTAGGAGTGTTGATAAAGTTGATTGCATCGTTGAATCTAATCCAGAAGAATCCACCTACAGTTAGATCTAGATTTAGATCTACATCTGGACAGATCTTGAGATGTCTAGACTATTCTAGATCTCGAACTAGATGTAGATCTAGATCTAGATCAGGACCTAGACTCTAGATCTAGATCTAGATGAGATCCAGTCCCAGATTCTAGATCTAGAATTTTAGACCTATTATGACCCTCGAAAGTGAATCGATACATTTCATTATCTAGATATCTAGTTCTAAATAAAGAGTAACCTACTGAGATCCATTCCTAAAAGATCTGATCCCCTTATTTAGAGATCATCATCATGATGAATGCAAGCTTTCCGAAATAATATACATCACAAAATATAATACCTCCACTTAGACCCGTTAATTTGCAACACAGCCGTTGCAGTAACTCGGATGGCGTCTGGAAATCATCAACACTCTGTCTAATTGATGCCATGTTTCCAAATTTACATATTAGCCGGCCGATAACAATATCACTATGTTGTCAACATCAACCTAAACCGGGTCTGTGTTCAAATCCGTACATGTTTTTTGTTTGGGAAACATTAGATCTCGCGGCACCTGCGAGACTCTCGCGGTGAACGTGGTTTACATCTTCCTTATTCCTTTTCGCTGTTTTGTGCCCAAACACGGGTTTTTTGATTATCCAAATATTACACATTTATTTTAATATCCTTTACTAAGTCAAAAGCGTCGTCTGTTCATCATTACATTTCAAATATCTATAATTTGATCAGCCTTTTGACGTGTAGATTACTTACCGTGTTTGGCACATCGTGCTGATGTGCCGCAAATGAAGCAGCCGAAATAAAAGAAAATTTTACAGTTTATGGGATGTGGAAATTCATTTTAGGGCGCCTGGTGAAAGGTTACACTGATAATCTGCGTGACCAGCAGTATTTTTTTAATTATATTTCGCTCCAGAGTGGTCATCCAACCAATATCCATCCCTGGCACTGGGCCTCAAGATATTGCTAGAACAGGTCATAATCAAGTCTTTGACGCATTCTTTGCCTATACATGTATAATATTGTCACTGCATGTAGCAGCCAGATGGAGCCAAATCATGGTTGACAATAGGCCGGGACATCCGTTGAATGATCATGGTTTCAAACACGTTAGAACGGGCATATCCACTTTTAAATAGCATTTTTACACTCAGAAGTGGCAGGACTCTTTGAAAACAAAAACCCAAAATCGCATTTTTTTCTTAGCAAATTCCATATTTCAGGACACCCTCTGTCCCCCTTGAAAGCAGTACAAGGTAAATACATGTACATGTACTGGTATGGTCAGATCACAAGATTCTACAGACTGGCTAAAGTAAGACAATCCAACAAAGAACCATCGAAAGAATGAGATGCACAGACTGACGAAGGAAGAAGGGATGGATAACATAGAGGAGTGGAAGTAGCAAAACATTAACATTTAAAAGAATTTTTTTTCTTTTCCTTTTTTTTTTCCCAACACCGGCTGAAATAAAATCATCCTTGTTATGCGCAACGACACAAGAAACAAACACTTTTTTTTTTTTTGTCTAGAATCTTTTGACTTTATTTGCAAAATCACGACCAGCTGCATATCATAGCAACCATATTTCACCCTTTCTCTTCCTTTCCCCCGCTTTTTTCTCCCGTCAATCTTTTATCACAAGATTAAAATCATGATTAATTTCATTTTTGGACACACATACTTCTGGGGTGAAAGTTGTCACCACAAACACACACATTAATTTGTTTAGGACGTTTTTACACACTTGTGAGAAGGAAAAAAAGAAACAACAACTAACAAACCAACTAACAAACAAACCAAAAGGAATATCTGGGTATATCTACATGTGCCAGGAAGCCTTTGGCATTTTTGACACACATTGTAAAAAACCATATTCATGAAATCATAGAACAACAAATTAATCAAAAACAACAACAACGAAACACACGCCTGCACACATATTTCCAGATACATTCAAAGACACATTCGTGAAATCATAAAAATATAAAACAATCTTAAAAATAATTTTTAAAATGTGCACATATTCAAACACATTCAAAGTCACATAATCATGAAATCATTCATTAAATCAAACAGAAAAAAAAAAAAAACGGCAGACATTTCCATATTCAAAGACAGACAAAGACCTATCAATACTATCATGACATCAGAAAACCGATCAGATTGAAACTGATCAGACTGAAAAAAAAAAAAAAAAACAGAAATACACTGTAAAATGAAGAATAAAAAATTCAAGGGTCTAATATACGTTGTCACATAGTCATACATAGACACACACACATCTACATAATAGTTTATAACAGTCATAGATCATTTTGTACATTCAAAACAGTCAAAAGGTATTAAAAAAAAGTTTACTGCATAATCACTTGATATGATCACTTCAGCTGTTGATACTATACACCATGTCTACCAATATCTAGAAACAATGCTCGATTAAAAAAACGACTATACATCATGTAGACTCTTTTACATAGCGCTAATAACATGCATAATTCTGAGAGAGCAAATTAAGAGAATCATTGTTGAACAGAGTACAAAGAATCTTCAATGAAATAGTTTTTCTTTCTATATTCTAACTTAGGAATCACCAATCAATTTGAGTACAAAATGAAAATCTTTTATTTGACAATTTTTCTTTTTTTATCACTTAGGAATCACCACTCACTTTGAGCTCTGAGTGAATGAGGAACCTTTCACTAGGAAGGACTACTTGTCCTTTCTTTCTGTCCTTTCCTTGTATAACTGGGGAATTATGAATGAACCAAATTACGCCTCTTTGCCATGAATTATAAAACAGGTATTGTATAATTTGTAAAGAAGGAAAAAAAAAAAATTCTCTTTTCATGCAAAACATGATTAACAAAAAATTCTGAATCATCCATGACACAATGAAATTTGTTTTCCACAATTTTTTTTAGTGCATTTCAAATAAAAGGTAACAAAGGGGATTTCTGTGTTAAGCCTTTCAAAACAAGCGAGTAGGATTATTTTGGCTTTAAGTGGTTTTAAATTTTGCCCTGACTGTGGCTTCCGCCAATTTTTCATAGATCTCTAATTGTCAAGAGTTCTTAAATGGGTGTAACGTATATAAGGAACCTCCAAAATATATTGGCCCCTATCCTAGAAGACTAGATGTGGGGCTTCCCTAACCAAGAAGTGAGAGAACCGTTGAGGAATTGAAAAACAAAATTAAAAAATGCAGGTTTCAATCTTTGTATCCTTCCCATGCCCCAATCGCAAGGTGCACAAGTTGAATCTGCAGCCCACAACATCACGGGCAGAACCCAAACTGCATGGCCATGGTGACCCTCTGATTTTATAACTACATGTATTCTTTGATAACTCATTTGCTCAGCAAAGGGAAGTAATTAAGCCAAAGGTAAAAATAAAAATCCGTTTATTGAATTAGTTCAAAAGTCCTTCATTAGATTATTTACCTTCTTTATCTTTGTAATCAACAGTGATCTTGATTCATAAAAATCTTGTCTCAAATTCTCCAGAAAATTTAGGCCACGGCTACTCTGAGCACAAATTTTCATTTCCCAGAACTGTTCTGCCAACATTACAAAGTCATATAAAACAGGTCTATCTAGATTCCTGAGGTCACCGTGAACAAGTGATTTTGTCATCTGTTCTGTGGTGAACAATCCGTGATGTGGGGCGTGGTTTCGTCTTGCGGATCATGTCACCAAGGTACAGAAAGGATTTGAAGATTTAACCTGCATTTTTTCAGTGTCTCAACACTTACTTGGCTTTGTGGGTTGAAAGGTCTGATGTCTCGCCTTCCTGGATAAGGGCAAATCTATATTGGAGATCCCCTGTGTATATTACATGTCATACATCTGACGAATCCTTGGCAGTTAAAACCTGGATGAAGATTGGGTGGAGATGGTGCTGTCTGGGCAAAATGTCCAAATTCCAAATGTCTACACAAAAATTCTGTTCACCAAAACAGTGAAGCCACATAAAGCCAAGATAATCCTCCTCTCTTATGATTAAAATGCTAAAAAAAAAAAAAAAATTAAAAAATTTGGCATCTCTTACTAATCAGTGAAACTCTTCAGTATCAGGGCATTGAAATATTAAATATATTTTTGCAAGGATTTCCTTGCAACTTGAACAAGAAGTTTAAGAAATAAATAGATAAACATAAATTTAAAAAAAATAATTACATAAAAATAAACAAAATAAAATAAAAATGCAGCTTTGATATGTAAACAGTCATTTTGCAAACACAATTAGTATACTCAAAATGTACAAAAGGTGTCCTACCATATCTGCTCTACATATCTGCCACAAAGAAGGGAAAAAAAGTTCTCATCTTCAAACTACTATAAACTTTCACTCGCTCAACACACATAAATGTAGTTTACAATTACATACAAGGATGAACCCGGCCGCTGATTTCGACAATAACCAGTGCTGAGAAATCACTCTCTTATTCTCAAAACATACACTTATACATGTACACATAAGCTTTTCAGTTCAGCAAAGGAATACGTAGGGTTAAATTCTCTACAAGTTCAATGACACACAGAGCCCATAACCAGAAAAATGTTATCTATCTGATACACTGCACAAGCATATATTGTCACAGGAGTGATAATATGATTAATAATAACACCGATAAATGATATAATAGAACACCTGTGTGATAGTGATATGAACAAGATGATGATCTCAAATCCAGTCTTGTGCTATTCAAGTCAACACAACTACAACCCAACAATGCCAGGTCAGGGGCAGAAATGCCTACAAAATTTACAGATATTTTTGCTTCCCCTTTACTTAACCCAGCACATAAAACTAACAAAAACAACAACAACAACAACATCAAAATGTCCATCTCTGTTCCGGTAGTAATGCTGTATAAGTGTTTAAAAAAAAAAAAAACTTTACATACAAATTACGACTAGTTGTATTTTATTTATATCACACAATGAAAACAATTTTGAACTTTCTATCAATCAACACTGAGCACAAATCCCACTACTTGGCAATAGCAGTTATCCAAATACAAGTGCAAATGTCACCCATTGATCACTATTGTTTGATTTGCCCCTGGGATTCAAGAAGAAAAACATGATTACAAAAATGTAGGCCTACTGCCTATTTGATTAAATAACTGCTGTCAGAGACGAAGAATACCTGTGCCTGCATGGTGAAACATTATCTAAGGCCGCAAATAGGACTGTTTTTGACCAGTTATGTTATTTTCCTTTGCCACAGACAACCAGTGTTGAACAAACAGTGTAAAGAAGCGAAGAATCATTTTTCTTCTTGTCGTTTGAAAGACTGATTATTAAAGGAGTTTGATAAAATCATTGTGATAAAAAGTAAAACATTTCCGTACATCATGAATTTCTCAGAATTTTAAATGATGAGTACTTCAAGAAAAGTGCACAAAGTTATTTTTTTTTTCTCCTTTGACAATATTTGTTCAAAACTCGGTGGTATGTCTGACAAAGGGGAGTACCAGGACAGGTCAAAAACAATCCCTATTATCTTGGGCCTAACTCAATAACAGAACAGCCCTCAGTCACAAAGAACTTGACCTGTGAAGTTACCATTAGACCATTACAAAATGACAACACTCAGATATTGTGCCTTGACTGGCAAATTATGCCCATGCTGTATCCAAATCATTCACAAAACCAGACTTTCAACTAAACTGAACTGATCTGCCAACATACCGCTACATAACGCTGCCAAAATACTGAAATGGCTAATGCACGAAATTCATTTCAAAGGCAAAGTAAACTAAAATGTAACATTTTTAAAAGTTTCCCTTTCATTCAGGCTGCTGTACTGGAAGAAATAGCATCTGGATTTACCTCCGGGTTTGACTCCAGATTTCTGTAACATTTTTTTGTCTTATTGTTCTGTCTGGTGTTTTCTCATACCGCCGAGTTCATGATGCCACCGATAATAATCATTTCCACCCTCTTCTTCTTCTGTCAGTGAGTACTAGTAGCTACATGACGACCAGTCATTTAGTACTGACAACATGATTTCTGTCACTCACATGTGGGATGCATTGCCAGTAGATATTACAATTATTTAATTTCTAAACACTAGTTAAGTTACCAAAGTAATATATAGGCCTACATTATTTTATTTTTCACGCTTAATCTAATAAGATTTAAAGAAGATTTTTTTTTTAACTTAAATTCTTCAGCAATAGCACCATTATCAAGATCAGCATACCAAGTGCGCTTTCTACAGTCTTAGCATGTTTAGACATTCACCTCACTGTTTGTCATAAGATGTCCATAGCATCCACACATCCCCATTATGAAAAAAAAAAAAAAAATTTAGAAATTCATCCTTGCTCCTCTCTGTTTGGGATGGCAGTCATTTCACAAAATCATCAGTCTTCACCACTTTTCTGAAACCAAATCAAAATTCCTCTTGGAAAGTAATTCATCTTTGCCAAAAAAAAAAAAAAAAATGACATGTGCATGTACCAGTTTACGTTCTGAGAAAAATGGGGTATACTATTGTTGTCAAGCTTGAGTGAATCCTGGTTATATGATACAAGTCTTGAGTTCTCAGCTCTGGAAAAAATAATGTACAACATCTCTATCAAAATCTTAAGCTCTTTGGACAGAGAGGGGCTTGGGATTTAATATACAAAAACAAATCATGGAGAAGTCTTCCATTCCAATTCAATGTGGAGTTCCATGTATACATGTACATGTATGTTTTCTGGTGTCAAACATGAAAGAACAATTTTCCATGCAGGGAAAATTTCCTGCTGGGAACAACTAAAATCTCTCTTATCTTATCTCACTCATGTATCTGTGCTAGATAGGGAAAAAAATCTTTGCTATGGATCAATGAAGCTCACTTATCATATGATTTTAGTTGGTGGCCTAGCGGTTGAGTGTCGGACCCAGGATTTGTGATCTGATGTTCCAGGTGCGAATCCCGACTGGTGCCCACATTTTGTCCTTGGGAAACAAATTACACATATTTCCTGACTCTACCCAGGTTTAAATGGGTACCCGACTATAGACTGTGATTGACACTGTTTGACTGATAAAGATTTGAGTGCCTAACAGGCAGCTGTCTTGTATTATTCCCGGAAACCTGAGAACATTTATGCCTGTCTTCTTTAGCTCTGTCTGGGAACAATAGACTGTAAATCGCTTTGAGGCCCTACCAGTATTGTAATGGGATCAGCGCTATACAAATACTCTCTACTATCATTATTTGTAGTAGATAGGAAAAAAATTCCCTGTTGTAGATAAACAAAGTTTTCCTTATATAATCTCAGATACATGTATTTATCTTTGGAAAAAAAGCAGTCTTGGCTTCTATAAAAAAAACGTGAAAAAAAGTGAAAACTTCAAGCACATGAAAAAAAACAACAAACCAACAAACAAAGGAACAGAAAACTTGAATGGTTATTAGATGGCGATTGTCTCACTTTTTATATGTTGGCTGGCTTTGGGAATCTTCATGTTCTCATATCCTATTCATTCAAAGTCAAGGCCACACAAACTGAAAATAATTAAATCCTGATATATACTCCTGTAGCTGGCCTGGGATGGTTGAATAGAAGTTTCTAATAACAGAAAAGTTAACTGTAAAAATTCTTGACAAAAAGGTTTAGCGACAGATAACCGTGTTCAAGTTTGACTCTAAATGTTCAAGATATATACTCCTGCAGCTGGCCAGGGATGGTTGTATAGAAGTTTCTAATAACAGAAAAGTTTACTGTAAAAATTCTTGACATACTAGTAAGGATCAGCCACAGATAACCATATTCAAGTTTGACTGACATAAAACTAAAAGTCTGACATCATAAATTTCAATATGCTTCAGTGACTTGCAGACATAAGTTCAAGTTTGAAGGACACATTATTCAGCTTTTTTCTTTCATTATTTATGTATTTCATTTAGCCTTCCAATCCCAAGAAAGCAAAGCCATCTTGATTACTAAGTTTAAATTAAATGTCCGATAACTTGTTATGCTCCACTGATCAGACACAGCTAATTTTGTACCAATCTGAGTAGCACACATGTATAATATTGGAAATTTTGATATGTCTTGTGCCTAGGGCAAATGGGTCGGAAATCGCGCCGAGTGAGTTCAAGTCACAGCTGTTTTTGACCACTTTTTACTATTTTCTGACTATGGTACCAAAATATTGCTTTTTTCAGATTCAAAGTTCAAATGTTGTTTTATGAAAACAGAAAAAAATTTAGCATCTTAGTCAGAAAGCAGTTAAAAATGACCAAAAACGGCCTTATATCTTCATTGCCTGGAGTGACTTTGATTGCTCTGGGCACAAGACATATACTCCAACAGTTGGCCACAGACAATCATGGTCAAATTTGAAAAACATACAAAATGAAAGTCATATATCTCGATAGATTGCAATTAATGGCTGGGGACAATTATGGTCAAAATTTGAATGAAACACAAGTCAAGTATAGGTAAATCTCAGAGGTAATCAATCTCTGCAGCATGCTTAAAAAAAAAAGAAAAAAGTTGATGGCACAAAGTTGATGAACTAGAGATGAGATGGGCAAGGCAGTTGGATGGCCGAGACGGAAATGAATTCCTCTTTATCAATAGCTCTCTGATCTAAAGAAGTGAAGAGATAAAATACTAACATACTTTCATTATCCCTAACTGGCTTATGGACATTTAATCCCTTGTACAAACACATTGCAAATGGGTGAAAAATGTGATAATAATCATACATTCCATATACAAACCTGTCACAAAGTGACTTGGTCTTTTTACACACAATACAAGAGCATAGTCACTGACAAAACAAAACAAAAATGGAGATGACCACAGGTCATACGGTCACTGCTTCAATGATAGATTATTTGTTTGGGAAAAAAAAAAAAAAAACTTAAAAGTTCCAAGACTTGCTTCTTTTTAAATGATATACATGTACTCAGAAGTACATAAAAATCTATACAATGTAGCACAAAACCCCGCTGTAAAGAAGTTTCTTAAAGAGCATATTGCAGACTCTTAAATACTTTCATATGTGTTATCTGCACTCAACCCTACCTGTATGAAAGCAGTTTTAAAACGTAATATTTACTTATAATATACTTTGCCTAATGTACTAAATATCATAGAATTTTTCTATCTGATATTTCCCATTCAGCCACACTTTAGGCACAAATTTAATATAGAAAATTTTCACTTTGAATTACTTGAATGTCACATGTCTTAAGATTCTAACCAAAAAAGGTTTTGATTGGAAAATTTAGGATGGAAAAAGTTGACAATATATCACAACGTCTTTGACAAATAATTCCTGATTACCTTCAGACTAGCATGGACCAAAGTAATTTCTCAAACCTCACTGGGATTACATTAATGTTTGCTAGTCAAGGGTGACACAACTTTAAATGAAAAAACGATCAAGTGTTTTGCCTCCACGGCAAATGCCTCAGAAGTCATGCCGAGTGATGTTGAACCAAGACCATTTTAAACTATTTTCTGACTCACCGAAATTTTTTTTTTTCAGGTTAAAAAGGGATCAATTTTCGTATTGTGAAGACAAAAAAATTTTAGTATCTGAATTCTGAGTCAGAAAATAGATAATAACGGCCGTACATTAAAATCACCTCACATGACTTCCGACTCATCTGACCTGGGCGCAAGACATATATGCATGTATATATATATCACATATGATGATGTCAATAAATGATCTTGTCCTCCTTGCAATATATACATATTTTGTCCAAATTTTATATCGTTAGCCATAATAACCACAACTCTTCACCTCACAGGGATATTTCGTCTGACACAGCAAAGGCTGAAACATTCTTCTCTTTGTATAAGAAATGAAGAGAGAATTGCCAAAGCGCTTCACTGCTGAGAAACATAAACTCTCTCAAGATTCTTCTCTTTAACTTAATTCCTATAGGGTGAGACAACATTCATACCACTGATCACAGAAAGGTTGATATCAATGTTTACTGTGTGTCCATACATTTTCCAAACTAAGTTTTATACCCATTTTCTTGCCAAATGAAACCATACTTATTACACCGTATGCTCAGGGATCAACCATGTGAGCGCTGTTTGAACTTTTCCAGGA
This sequence comes from Peronia verruculata, assembly GCA_038406235.1. Classification (NCBI taxonomy): domain Eukaryota; kingdom Metazoa; phylum Mollusca; class Gastropoda; order Systellommatophora; family Onchidiidae; genus Peronia; species Peronia verruculata. The sequence goes on along the minus strand of JBCAUA010258233.1, from coordinate 11,796 downwards.
TTCCTGAGTGTTGGTTTCGATAAAGATATAATCCCACCCAGACTTATTCAGAGCACTGCTTTTTTTTTTTTTTTTTGACTTTACTCTACATCACTGAAAGATATATTACCATTTGTCACACAAAGACATATGGCGTTCTCTATTTAATCCATTAATACATCACTATGTTACAAATTCACTGCACTTTTTACATCTTTTTTTGATATCAAAACCATAATCCTGGTCTTCACAAGTACATAAATGTTTCAATATCACTTAAGTAGCTCTTCATATCTACAAAATCTGACAGCAGAACAGCTGTGTCCCATCTGTCCCAGGTTACACAGAAAATATTAAACACCAACACTTTTTCTTGACGTTCCATGGTATACATAATGGTTCTCTTGTCACACTTCTTATCCAGCCCCAAATATTATATCCAACATTGTCAAAAAACCTGGCACGACAGGTAGTTGTCACTATAATATCCCATTTTTAAAAAAAACATTATAAGCAAAATGCTGATTGAAGGAAACAAAAAAATGTGCCTCTTTTCTTTGACATTATATGCTAAGAAGATGGCACAGATAAATTCCCAGTGAAGAACGGAACATGACAAACAGACTACCTGCCATTTCAGCATAAAGTTAGTACACACAGTTAAGAAAACATATAATAACCAAACACACTATAATGTCAATTTTAAAACCATGCAGCAATCCCTTTTCCTAAAACACCTCACATATAGAAAAGACATCTGTTTTTAAATCCACAACACTTGAATGAAGTAAAGCACGACGCAGTGAATGGCACCAACATTTTCTCTACAGCGACAAGATTTAGCTGTCAGTAGCAGACAAGGGTAAGAAAATCAGAAGAACGAGAGAGACGGGGGAAAAAGGACATAAAAGAAGGAAATGGAAAAAGATGACAAAGGTGTCCTCCTCATCATAAAAATGACCTTGTGATGAAGTGCTTTGTGAAATTCTTCCACAGGCAATTAGCCATTTTTTCAGCCAGTTAGGTTACTTCCCTTTGCCAAGTACAAGAGGTATAAGACAAGCATTGCAAAGAAAGAAAAAAAATCACCTTTTCTCTTGTTATTTGCAACACCTGATGCAAAAAATTATGAAAAAATTATCAGCATCAGAAAAAAACATTTTCATGATAAGGTGAATTTTTCAGACTTACGTTTCGTGTAATCAGCAAAAAAGTGATACATGTATTTTCCTTCACTCAAAAACTTGTGTTATACCTCGTGTACTGGGCAAAGGGAAGTAATTTGGCTGATGGTCAAAATGGCTCATTAGCATAAAGTAAAACAACACTGATTTAGTTGCATGGCAAGACACAGCATGAATGACAAAAAAAAAAAAAACAAACAAACAAACAAACAAAAGATGTGAACACAATTGTCTTTGTTAGTCAGGGTATTGAAATGACCACAAAGTCTGAGCAGCATATTGTTCTTTATCAGGCTAGAAAGGTAACAATTATTTAACAATAGTATTATGTTATTTTTTTACCACGGCTGTGGACAGCTGAGATAACCACCACTACAGGAGGTTAAAAAGCTTATAAAAACTATCAACATTTCTTTTCATATTTTCACTATTTTTCTTTGACCCACGAAGTCCTAAGTGTGATTCATATGATAAACTATATCTTACAAACAAGTTTCGAAACTGAATTTTTTTTTTTTCTTTACTCAGTCTACTCAATAACTGACGAGAAACCAAAGTGGTTCTAAAGCTTAAAAAAAAAAAAAAGAAAAACCTGCTTGACAGGCACACTAACTGTGCAACCCCACTTGAGTACTGACATTATGAGAGTTAACTCAAAATCAAAGACAGCAAACTGATACTATTCATTCCTTAATGAAGAGTCAAGCAGAACAAGCAAATAAAACAGTTCATACAAAATAATAATAATAAAAAAAAATGTATCTACTGATGATTCTTTTTTTTTTTTTTTTAATGTTGTTCATAACAATCAAGACTGAATTTCTCACATATCGTCAGCTGTTCAACAACCGGGCAAACAGGTAACAACCCCTGAATGGCAAAATGGCAAATCTTTACCTCCTCTGCATGAAAATTGGACAGATCAGTCAATAAATTATCTTACTGATTCGCTCCTTTGTCATGCAGAGAAAGCAAGGATTCATGTTTTTGTCCTGCATGGTTTGTCACCCATTGGCCTATTTGTCGTACAGCCAATGACACATAATTCATGGAAGCACAAAGAGGAACTGTGTGTAAACTATTACACAATCAGCATTCATCATAATTCAATGATCAGAAGTGAATATTACCTATGGGTAAAAACCTCACAATCTTGGCCAAAGACTGAAAAATTTGATTTAGCAAAGAGCAAGCAACAGTGTAAATGGCAATAAGAAAACCTCTGGGAATAAGGGAGACAAGTGATGAAAACAAGGGGAAGTAAGTGGTCAAAACAAGGGGAAATGAGTGATGGAAAGAAAGGGGGATAAGTGATGAAGTAGAGGGGAGACAATTAAAAAGGCAGCAGCAGGGGAATGTCTGGAAAAAGCTCATCATGAACCATGACCATGGCAGCAGAACAGAGTGTGAACACACAGGTGGACAGATACATGTAACGACAAATACCTTTTTCTAATTCTGGGTTACAATCTTACAAAGTGAACAAAAAAATCAACCTGACAGTGGTTTCAAGTCACTCTCAGACTATCGCTATCTCTTGTGCATGTGATAAAGCAATACCTGACGCACAGCCTACATCACCTGCTGAGATAGTCCCCTAGAGGGCTAAAAGGCCTGAACAAAAGCTGAAACTGTTGACATCAAAAAGATCTGCACAGTATAGGGTACTGTTGAAATCAATCCACTCATGTAATAGTGAAAGAAATTAATGTTACTCATATTCAACAATAAATCTACAGTGAGACCCCAGGCACAGGCTATTCTGCTACAACTACAGAAAACTACTTGTATCTTACAACAATCTTACTGAAGTCTCTAACACATCGTGAGCTCAATTCTTTGTTGTCCTATCTCCATTTTGGGCGATTCGGAGATACATGTATATATGTCATGTGAAAAGGGGATAGTAAATCTGCCATATACTGTAATTATTTCACCGATCACTTGCCAAAACAGGTATGTTTTGAAAATCGTTGTCCTATCTCCGATGTCCAAAAACAGCTGCTAAATACAACTCATCAATTTTCTCAAAATTTGAAAAAATGGAGATAGGCAACAGAAAACTGAGCTGACGACATAAAGATATGAAATGAAGTACCATTGCTGACAAAGCATGAGGTCCTATATAATATTTTTTATTTTGATTCTAGACCAGATTTCAACATCAGACACTTGCGGGATCTCGAGAACTGAAATTCCAACTGAATATTGGTATGGAGAAATTGCCCGATTTGAAGAAATAGCTTTCAATGTCCCGATTGTACAGAAATTGCAGAAATCTAACGGCTAAACACAGTGACAAATGTTAAACCTGAAATCTGAGTACAGAAGAACTGACTGAACTAAAAAAAATGGGCACATGCAAACTGAGACAATAACATAAAATTGCCTCATCCTGTGAAACAACAACTCCTGTTAGATCAGACCTGATCACAGAAAACTTGCTAAGCATTAGGCTGTGGTATTCTCTATATATACACAAATCATTTCTATAACGTTATAGAATGGCAGAGCGCGAGGCTGTACGGTTCATTAAGGCTGTTGTTTGGCATTCATGTGGCTGAGAATGAAAAAGCATGGCAAAGCAAACAGCAGAGACTATGCAGAGAGATGAAAAACAAAAACCACCTGAACTCCATGGAAGACAAGAAAATGAAACAAAAACCAACAAAGTGCAAAATTGATATAGTTCACTAAATTATCTCTACCGTGTAATGTAGTGTACACTACTGCATTGATTAAACCAAGAAATGTAAACACAGATACAATCTTTCTCTCCCTATCAGTATTCATGACCTACGATACAGAAGCTGGGAAAATACATTTAATAACAAACAAAGCAAAATCCATTTATGTGTACTCTGTGTACACTGTGGTGTTGGTGACCTAGCGGTTGGGCTGTCAGACATGGGATCTGAAATTCTGGATTCGAATCTTGACAGGTCCTGACATTTTGTCCATGGGAAAGACAATTTACACACATTTCCTGACTGGTTTGAATGGGTACCCCACTGTGATTGATATTGTTAGACTTATAAGGATTTGAGCCCCTAACGGCCAGTCACCTTGTATTCTTCCTAGGAAAATCTATGAGTGTCTTCTTTGGGTCTGTCGGGGTAATAATAGATTGTAAAGCACTTAGAGCCTGTATTGTACAGGAATAAGCGATATATAAATACTCTCTATTATTATTACTCTGAAGAAACTTTCCACATGGCGAAAAACGATAAATTATCAGATAACTACAAATCACTGAAAATGGATACGTACCATGCATCTAGAGATTTGTTTAGGTCCCATTTATTCATTTGTTTTATGCACTTTCACTCCTTTCAAATGGCTATCTCAACAGATTACTTGAACTGGACAAAGCGCATGACCAAATTTACATAAATATTTGACCTGTTTTAAAGTGCTCAAGGTCATCTTTGAAAATATGAGTGTCTGCCAATCATCCAACAAATTTCTTAAAAGCGTAATGTATTTTTAAAATCTTGAACCATCCTGCCCACTGCTAACATTCATGACAGTTTAAAAAAATGTGAATAACTTTCAACCCATTTGTCTCTAAGTGTGAACTGCAAAGCGGTATAAAGTGACATGAGCTAAGACTTTTTTTTCAGCATTTCAAAACTGTAATATCTGTGTTTTTTTCATTGCTAAATGTATGGATAAATGGGGGAAAAAAAAGAGAAAAAATTAAACTCCACAGAGGCTCCAAATGAGTTTGTAGCTTCTAAAAAAAAAATAATTTTGGCTATCCACTCAAAACTCAGATTTTTGTACCTTTCATTTATTTATTTTTCATTTCATTCAAGTTTTATATCTGAAATTTTATTTAAACTTTTGAAATTGGTATGTCTCCAGTTTGCCATTCACATCTTCTCCATGCACCCACACACATTTATACATCAAAATGTATTTTCTACAACTAATGTTGCTTGTGGTAGCAGAAAAATATAATATAAAATAAGCAATGCTAGTAATGTAAGCGACACAGTGGTCCAATCACAAAGGTCAAAACTGGACTAGATAAAACTTAATACTGCCATGTGATTTCTTCAACACATCCACAAGGAATGACGGGATATGTCTGGAAATACATGCAAAATAAAGAACAATTCAGTACCGAAACAAAACAAAGCAAAATCAGAAATTAAACAAGCAAAGCAGCCAGATCAAGTAAAAAATAGTTTGTTTTTTTTTACTGCAAAGGCAAAATGTGAGCATGAAATCCATAGATTCATCTCCGATATATCATGGACATTAAAGTGAAGCATTTAGACACACACACAAAAAAAAGATTGTGAAAGATTTTTCCACACAAAGGGAAATGAAAATCTATTTTTTTTTTTTTTTTTCAAATCACGGCAAGAATATATGGGCTGAAACTTATCATATTACATAGGCAGGTAAAAAAAAACAAACCAAAAAAACCCAGCTGAAATTGAAGCAAAATTAAATGATAAAGCATGGACTGACTGTGAATTTCCCACTGTTTTTTTAAGCACTGTGAGTTGTTACTTGATAAAAGTCACCCTGGCTTGTTTGGTTTACACTGTAGGCCACACTGCACTGTGATCAATTCAAGGTATGGGTTGGCGTTGTGCAGCTTTCTATAGATCATTGACTTCTGACGTTTCGCTTCCGCGTCCGCCCACCATTCTATTGTTTACATTTCAAACACGAAAGTAAATCACTTATGACGTGTCGCTTCAGCGTCCGCCCCACATTCCATTGTTTACATTTCAAAACGGAAGTAAATCAGTTATGACATTTCGCTTCCGCATCCGCCCATCAAAAATTCGCATCCAAACACGGAAGTAAACACGAATGTGGAAAGGATCTATAATTCAATGGCAGTTTCATCGGGCTACAAGTGAAACAATGTATAATGTGAATATTTGAGATTTTGTGGCAATTTACACTCATTTCCTGACACCATCCAGGTTTGAATGGGTACCCGGCTATAGACAGTGATTGATATTGTTAGACTGGTGAGGATTTGAATGCCTAAAAGGCAGCCACCTTTGTACGCTTCCCAGGAAGCTGAGATCATTTATGAGTGTCTTCATTGCATCTGTTGGGGTAAATAGATTGTAAAGTATTTAAAGCCTGTTCAGAATGGGGATAAGCGCTATATAAATACTCTCTGTTATTATTTCTTGGGTTTGACGAAGGTTTGACATTTAGTCACTCAGCCACATTCTGTGGAGCTATTAACTTAAGATTTGTCAGCAAGTCAATTTGGGGAAAAATGCACTCATCAAACTTTGAATTTAACTACTTTTTGAGCCAGCACAACAATGTGTGACATGCATATAATACACACTGTCATTGGGGTGAAATTGTCATCTTTGTGAATCCATGTAAATGCCATCACAGATGTCACTGCAATTGAAACATTTCTTCATTTTGAGGGTTAAGTCTATAGTTTGTTTTTAGAGATTGTTCATATGATCTTATGGGCAGTGCCACAGTGCATCTGTGTCTGTGTCTAGCTCTCGCATTGCAAACACGTAATGTTATAAGTCAAATTAATTTCATTGCCATGGACTTCAGTGCATGTGGGTCTCACCACGTGGCCGATCGGCGTTTTAGCTCATGTTTTCTCATCACCACAGTGAACATCAGACATAGATGCACTGTGGCATAGGCTTGAGGGTTAGTGGTGAATTTGTTTTCCATCTCAAGTGAATTTCCTGAAATTTTTGTCAGGTTTTGATTAGAAGATAGGCAACTTTACTAGAGCCTAATTTTGTGATGAAAATAAATCCAGCAATAATTGTGCACTATCTCAAGATGAGATTTCAGTGTAGAAGTTAATGAAATCCAAGTTCGCTCAAGATTATTGGAACCAGTTCATTTGTATATATCCCTTTCTCTTCCTTATTATCATTTTGCGTCATTGACCTGGAATGTCACCGCAAGAAAAAGCTATTATCTGCGATGAGTCAGGGGCTCTTATATGAGACGTGACACGATGAAATCCGGCGCTCGTCAAATTTTGAGCATATGGAGTTATTGGTATCACTATGAAGATTATTCATTTCCCTTTCTGTGTATGAAAAGAGTATTGGTCTACCTTTAGTGGAAGTTGAGATATTGGCAATTAAAGACGGTGGGGGTGACTGGTTGCTGCAGCTGAATTTAGTGAGAAACTGGCCGATCACTTTTGTAAATTCTTCTTTACCTTTGTTAGGCCATGCCACTAATTTACAATTTTTTTACCTTTACTTGCTCTGTTTCAATCAGTTGAACTCTGAAATGCATTTTTAGATTGATATAGAAGGGTTTGGCGAAGAAAAAAAAAAAATGCGTTAAAAATTCATTCACTGTTGAAAAACACATGATTTCTCCTGTCGGCTCAGTTTGACGAGCGCCTGATTTCATCGTGTCGTGTCTCATATGTTTATTAACTTGCCTCTTGCAAACTTCAGAGAAGATTAAAATAAGTGTCAAACTGTTGGAAAAATTGACAATAATAGTATGAATCTGCTTGGTCGTATCTTGATTTTTATGTTCCTTCAAATGGCTAAGACAGAAATCAGTAAGTATTCATCATTCTTAGTAATTTTTATACTTATGCAATGATTCTCTCTGGCTGCAGAGGGGAGAGCAGAACATTATTTTCATAAATTTTTATGTTTTTCAATTGCTTTCTCAGGTTGCAGAGAAGAGGGTATTACAAAACAACATTTTCAGTAATTTTTGTGTTTATACACTAACTTTCTCGGGCTGTAGGGCAAAGAACAAATGCGACAGATATTGTCAGGATTTTTTTATTCTTTCAGTTGATTAACCTTTTCACATCGTGCCTTGCCCAAACACAAAATTCCCTTCTGAAACGTACTTATTTTGGATAGAAATTTCCTGTAAACGCACCATTTTGGTTGAGGTGACGTTTGCTTACAAGGTATAACACATAAAAAACAAATTTTTTTGTGACTCATTTTATTTTATTTTTTGCCAGATGAAATACATATCAATATTGCAAGGTAAAAAAATATGAAACTTTGAAACTCAGTACTCGCGTGGCATGACGTGGAGAGTTCCAGTGCAGTGTGTTCAAGACTTGCCTAATGTGACAGTAAAAGTTGTGATTGGTGCCGCTCAGTACTAGGGTGGCGTGACGTGAAAAGGTGAAATGTGAAAAGCTGATAATAACAATAAAGTGTTTTCTATATTGTTTATGTTTTTTCATTTTATTGTTACAGGTTGTAAAGAAGATGCTAACCGACTGAAATGGTACAAGTATTACCTAGAAAAAATGCCCCAAGTCAACCTTCAAACATTGAAGAGAATCGTTCAACATTTATCACAGTAAGTCATGTATTGAGAAAAAAATGTCGCGCCCAGGGCAAGTGAGTCAGAAGTCGTGCAGGGTGATTTTGAGCTACAACTGTTTCTAATTATTTTCTGACTCATGTACCAGATTTATTCCTTTTTATCATTCACAAAATGAAAATTAACCTTTTTCACTGAAAAAAAAAAAATGAATATTTTGATACAGATTTTAGCATTTGAGTCGGATAATAGTTAAGAACTGCTGTAACTCAAAATTGCCCAGCGCAACTTCCGACTCATTTTCTCTGGGTGCAAGACAAATGCATAGCTAAATAATGAAAGAAGCTTTTGTCTCACTGAATTTTTGTGAATTTTAGTTGACATTCATCATTAACCATCTTAGCCATTTCCTTTTTTTTTTACCTCTGCTTTATAGACTAGTCTTAGTGCTAGAAAAACCCTGAAGCAATATTAGATTTATTTACTGAATTTCAGGTCACAACATTACAATTTATTAACTTTTACTCAATATAATTCAGGATAATGGAACTGAACTCTGAAATACATGTTTAAATAGATCAATGATTTTTGTGCAAAAGAAAAAAATTGTCTAAAAAGTCATTCACTCTTGAGGAAATCATGATTTCTCCTGTCACCTCAGCTTGACAAGTAGCAAATTTCATTGCCCCTTTTGTTGGATGTAAATAAACATCACCTAATAAAGACTGTCACTCCCACTTTTTCTTCTGACACTTCAAGGGTTAAATTTATTGACTTTCAAAGTGAGAAAAGATGATATTTCTGCATTGCTAAACTGCAGTCATATGTCATCAACATATACTATACCTAGCACAACACAACTGCTGTTCACACGCAGCTACTCTCTCTCTCCACCAAATCCTTTTTATGTTCTTCACATTGAGTATTGCAATTACGTAATCGAAGTAGACTCTGCTGTCTGCTGCGACAAGATCTCTCTTCTTGACCAATCAAAGTGCATCGCTTAATTTGTTTTGGCACATTGGACAGAACTTTTTAGATTCCACTTCTAGACTCTAGACTCCACAGGAAAATATTTCCCACACCAGGCCAAGTGGTTGCAGGAGGGCTGTGTTTAGGGTTAGATTTAGAGTTAGGGTTAAATTTAGAATCTGGGTTCAGGTTAGGTACGAGTTAGGGTGATATATAGGATTTATTCAAATGTCCTGAAACATTAAGTTACAGTATTATCACCATCTGGTATCAACAGATCATTGGTTTTATTGTTATCACCTGATAGGAATATTTTCCTGAAAAAAAAAAAAAATATTATAGAATAAAAAGTTAATATCTCTTAAACATAACTCACCTTTGTTGTCCTTGTCTCTATTTGGAATGTTCCACATTTGCTTTTGTTCTCACTTTGCTCAGAGTGTCTCAGAAGCAGGAGGTCAACAAGATGACTGTACAGAACTTGGCCTCCTGCTTTGCTCCATCACTACTGAGGACTGCCTCAGATGAGGTAAGTCAGTTTATCACTAGGCATTTGTAAGTAATTTAGGACCTTTATATTACCAGAACCTCTGAATATATTGTCGTGTCTGTGCTTAATTTAACAAATCTATACTATAAATCTGCAACAAAACCCATAAAAGGCTTGTGGACTGAAAAACTGTTAAATGTTATCTATCTGAAATTGTTGCATAGAGATATCTGTTTCCACTTACATAAACCCCCCCAAAAAGTTTATATTTTCTGATGTTATTCTAAAAAGGCAGTAACAATGGAATAGTAAATTTATGACGGTGTTTGATTGAAAATTGCATCTTTGATAAAATGACACGTTATGGTATTGTTCTTCTGTTTCTACTTGGAGATCATCCAAAACACCGAACATATTTTTGTTTCAGTAACGCTAAGTTTAATCATCTAAAATACCAACATCGAGGAGGGGCACTTGTCATATACTTTGAGTTGTAGGACGGTATTGTTTGACCTGTATTTAAAAAATTTCCCCCGAAGGACGTAGGATTTGTCAAAGGAGTTTTATGACACGTGGAACTTGATGCACGTGTAATGGTGAAGTTTAAAAGGATGCCTTAGCTGAAGCTGGTTTTTATCCAGTCACGATCGGGAAGTGATGGGAGAGGGCACCCTAGGTGATCCTCCTTCTCCCAGGTGAAGCCGCTCCCGGGCTGCACGTGGCAGCCGGAAACTACTCCTGCTATGTGCGCGAGGGGGTGCATACAACTTTCAGTGGGTCATGCATCCCCAAGTACAGTGAAAGATGGAGCTCGGCGAGCGGATAACGGCTGGCACTGGATGGGTCTGAAGGCAATTCTAGCACACAAAAAGCACAAAACCAGTCAAAAAGCACAAAAGCCTAAAGAAAGTCAAATACAAGAGACGGGTATCCGGATATGGCACAGCCCTCTGGGGCACGCCGAAAGGGACCGAATCTCAATACGGAATACTGAATAGCTGGTTTTTAGTGTCCCTTTTTGATGAACTTGAATACCAAAACAATCATTTTAATTTGGGATCCTATGAGTTATGATTTCAACTTCATTTCATGTGACTTTTGTTTTGTTTTAGGCCTTAAGTGAAAGACTAAATTCAGCAAAGTTTGTAGAAGGAATTATAATAAACACAAGATGATATAGTTATACCTGTTTGCTTTGCTTTAGCCCATATAATCCAACAGCTAGGAAGTAGGTGAAAACAGGCAGTGGAAGGAGAGAAGACATTCACTTCAAACTGGAAGTTTGTCGCATTTCATTTTGGAAGTGAAACAGACAATGAAAAAGAAAGAAAAAGATGTCCCAGTGCTAGGAACATAATGGATCATCAATATTTCTTGAGTTTAGGGATTTCTTTAGCAGTGTTGCCACAAATGGTACATAGAAATAACCACTGTTTTCCATATGTATTAATGAATCAGATGTGCATGCATTTGACTCAAATGAATCATTTAACAGTATTTGTTTGATTTTCCTTGTTATAGAAAGAGATATCAAAGACATACAATGTACATGTCCATATATTCAGTGACACATCCTTTCATAATCTCTGTATCTGTCAGGAGCCCAATCTGGTGTCTGACTCAACCAGTAAAGAGATCAGCATCATGGTGGACCTCATCAACAAAGCAGATTATTTCTTCAGTGTAAGCTTTAAGTAGCCTAGATTTTGCTCTTTGATGATATGATCATATGAGATGCGACACGATGAAATCAGGCTCTTATCAAATTTTGAGCATATGGAGTTATTGGTATCACTATGAAGATTATTTCATTTCCCTTTCAGTGTGTGAAAAAAGTATTGGTCTACCTTAAGTAGAAGTTGAGATATTGGCAATTAAAGACGA
>JBCAUA010258124.1:0-17434 GCA_038406235.1 Peronia verruculata | reverse complement strand
CCCCCCCCCCCCCCCCCCCCCCGATTCTTTTAGTGACGCTGGGAGTTGAATCAGTCATATTTGTCTCTCTACAAACCTTGCAGTATTAAACTGATGAGAATCTGGTCTTATTTTGAAGAGCAGTATTAACAAGTAATGTTTGTTTTAACATATCAGAATATAAAAAACAGGGATGCAACTTCTGTATAATCAAAAACAATTTTAAAAATCAACGAATAATCTTGAAAAGATGGATGGATGTGAGCTGCCTTTTGGAACTTGTTACATGTATGTCCTCAGTATTCTTCCGAAGCCAGGTGCCTATTTCTTGTTTGTGTGGTTTTTTTTTTCTTATTTGAGATTAAAAAAATCTCTGCTTTTAGCCAAACTGCATTTGAAATCGCATTTAGATACATGTTCTGGAATTTACATTTGCCTGTTGAACCCAGAAATGAAGTTAATAAGCTACACTGTGAGCTAGGATGAAAGCTAATATTTTTTATTTTTTTTTTAAGCCTTTCTTTTACTGAGTTTTATGTTCTTTTATCTATGTAAAACTTGCCTGTTGATTATCAGGGCTTAATATTTTATGGACTGCATTCTGAAGAGAATGTAAGCTAGATGAGTCTTTTGTTTTACTGTTGGTTCAGATTAGTCAAATGCAGCCTACCGAAACCCAGAGGTGATTTATTTTTCTTACTGCATATGGAACTATATCTGGATTATTAAGTCTGGTGTTAAGATGTCCATATACCATATGCATTTAAGTCTTGCCTTTTGAAATGAAGAATAAATTTTTTTTCGTTTGTTTTTAATCTGTTCAGTTTTTAAAAACCCCACCCCCCATTTTATTGATTCCCCCCCCCCCCTTTTGTTGAGTGTTTAAATTGGGATCTGTTCTGTCTTTAGCTGTAATATTGATCAAAGAGCTTGTAGGATTCTCTTTCCTTTCAGTGCTATACTCATTTTGTTTACTGCATTAGTTTCCTTACGCAGTGTGAAGCACAAATGTGTTCTATCTTTAATAGTATAACTCATTTTTCTCCATCTTATACAACGCAACGTCTTGTTTTGGATTTCTGTAGAAGTGAATTTGATCTTTTGTTTATTTATTTTGTCATATATATTGTATTTAGCTACTCAGATGCTATCACACTAAATACATTTTTATTTTGCTTTTTTTTGTGTGTGTCATAAAGGGTTGGTCATCCTTTTCATTTTGTCTTGGGAGAAATGAGATAAGTACATCTATGTTATGTTTTCTGTCTCAAAATGTAATTTATGGTTTTTGTACTTTTATTCCCACTCACAAAGTACCAGATATGACCTTTCTCATCTTTGCAGTACTTAGATGATGTTGAATTTTTAAGTTTCCAACTATTAACTCCTCCCCTCTCCCATTCCAAAATTGTCCCTCTAAGGCTGAAATTAAATTGACAGACCTTGTTGCTGACAATGACACACCCCCTTGTTTTAGCATATGGTTTATCCTCATTAGTTAAGTTTAATAAAGAAAATGCGCACTGCAAAAGTTTTGGTGTACGTTCATTGCTTTGCAATCAGTCCACAGTGAATTCACTTCTTATTTTTTTCTGATGAAAACCCATCTTGGCCTTCTGCACCAGATGGTGTTAGTTTTATGTAAATATATAATTTTTACTCACACTAAGAATAAAGATGAATAATTTAGTGCAGTTGTGTCAACAGGATAACCAGCCCTTGAAAATTGAAAGGCTTACAAAGAACGTAACATAAAAATTGTGCCAAATCACTCTGCTGCTTCTCCAGGGTAAACAAAATATAGACAATAACATGTATACCTTGCCTATGATTGACTCAGTCCCAAGAGAAATTTTCACATCTTAATTGAGAGAACTGAAAGCAAAGCTCAGAAAACAACAATTTTGCAAATGCAAAATACACACACATGCTAACTGAGCAGTGCCTTGTACGTCCACCAACTCAACATTGATAAGAGTAGGTCTAGAACATGTAATTAGTCCATCAGAGAAAACTAATACTGTTTGTAACAAAACCTACCTGCCACATAACTTAACAATGTGGCATCGGCCCTCTCTGACAAGTGGGCCAGGTGAAAGACAGAGAATTGCTTTGTTTACCTTTATAATAAACTTTATCAGCGAGAACGTGACTTTATGCACTGTGTGTTTTACGAATATAGGGGAAAAAAACGGGAAAAACCTGTAGGGTGTGTCAATACAAGAGGAGCAACAGCTAAATAATGTTGATGTAGGGGGATTTTATTTATTAGTTGTATGGAAGAGACAAATGGGGAGCCAAAAAGTATGCCAAGATAAGAAGTATGTCATATAAGAAATGTTAATATATGTGAATTGTATTCTATTTTGTAATCAATCCAAGAATGATGGAAAAAAAAAAAAAAAAAATTAAATGGGACAATGCAGTCCTTGTATGATTATGATTGGCCTCTAGCTGTAACAGATCAATTCAGCACTGAAATCTATGGTGTTCACAGAAAATGTATTTTACAAGCCAGCAAAATAACACACAACATAGCTCAAGTATGATAGATAGTCTTCATGTAAATTTGAGAAACATTTTATTTGCTATCCCTTCTGACTGAGCGCAAGATTTTTATATGCACAAATGTGACATAAAAATAACATTCATACATTAACCAAATATCTTGTCCGAAACAATTTAACCCTCTCAGTAATATCATCACACACAGCACTGGTAATGAACACGTTAAACATCATGTGACTCAAAAGTCACAGGAAAAACAAAACATTACAAAAAAATGAAGGTCAGTAACCTTCCACTGTTCTAGTAGCTTACAAGACTAAAAATGCCCTTGGATCTTTTCATTCTATCACTGTTCAGTTCTTGTGGTTCTCAGTGCTGCTATTTTCTGTCCTACTACATTCCTTCCATGACAACATTTATGGTATGACCCAACGGTGTAAAAATTGTGTATCCATGTGCATTCACATGTCATTGTGTACATATGTCCCTTAATACATAATGGCCAAAGACACATTTCACTTTATTGATTGTGTAATGTCATGTACATGTATGACTTCACAAAACCTCCTGATTATTCATCAGGTTTTTCATTAAATCATAAATATGTGAAATACAGTTTTCTCAACCATAGCAAGGTTAGCTCTCCTTAATAAAACTGTTGCATTCTGACATGAGAATGGTCTGATTTCTCATACTTTCTTAAAAGAGAAATGGACAAAAAAAAAAAAAAAAAGCTTAACCACTCTGTAGTAGGAAAATCGATTGTGAACATAGTCCCTAATTGTCATTGCTTTAACCCATTCAGTACCGGAACGCCTGCTACCGATTCAGTACCACAACCGCTATGTATTGCCTTTACTTTCGGTTTCTTTACAAACGGATATCCAGCCCTTAGTGCAAGATCTCGCGCGCGCGGGAACATGGTTTAGAGTACTCAAGGGAAGTTACTGTCGAATTTTGCCATATTGGAATGATGCATTTGATCGCCACGATTGTTTGGAGATCGCATTAAAATTTTGAAAAGTCTGACGAACGGATGGTGCGGGACCATCATATTATGATGAAGAAACATGAAATATGCACATAATGATAAATTGGACATAGATAAAAAATCTGAGCATAATTTAGAAGAAGAAAGTCACGGTAATGATGACAAAAATAGATCTAGATCTACACTCGATCTAGCTAGCAGTCAAGAGCTAGAGTAATGAAGCCGGCACTGGTGCAATCTGAATTTTATGGTTTTATTGCTGTTATACCCCCAAAACAAGTACATTTATCACATTCAGCGTTGATTTCCCAACAAACTACACCTGATTTCATGAATAAAACATGTAAACTGTATTTTATTTTAATTTTTTACTACTACCACCGGAGCTTCCATCCCAGTTATCTCCCTTGAGCTGGTACTTCCAGTGTTCAAAATGTTGTCAGGCCTGGTACTGAATGGGTTAAATGAGAACTATAGAATTTGGAGCTTAGAGTCCAGCATAATGAACTAACAATCAATCTGTTAAACTCAAGTGTATCAATAAAAACTGCTGAAGTACAGTGGTCTCTGCCTAACAACCCTCCACATTAGAGCCTGGTCCGCCTAAGAACCCGCCTCTGCTGTGAAACGGAATTTTTCCTCCATAATTTACCCCTCTAACAACCCGCTCTGGGCACTCCCAAATAAAAAAAAATCCATCTAAGAGCCTGGTGTGGGACTAAGATACCCAAGTACTTATGGTATAATTCCACAACATACTGTCCACTTGAGAGAAACTCACAGTGCTAGATGTGCAGTAAAATTGGGACGGGGGTGGAGGGAACAGGTAGACAAAGGAATGGAAGTGATGGTTGATGTATGACTGCATAATCTGGCCATGTTGTTGACTAACTCATAACAATTTCTTTGTTTGACAACACGCGGTACAGTACTTTACCAACCAGACTGGCTGCCGGTTTGCTACTTCGGTCAATCTGTAAACACTTGAGTCAATCGAGCGATTATCCGCGAGGTAGCATAGCAATATCATGTTTTCAACAATGATACCATTATGTGAAAACTTACACAGCCATTTAGGCTCTGAGCAGTGTTGATGTAACTATATGCTAAAAAGATCAAGAATTGCTACACCTAATTATAACACACACAGGGAAGAAGGGTGTACTTATGTGCATAGATAAATCTTTAATTACCAGCAACGGTAACGATCAATTAATCATAGTAGTGAAGACAATCTGTGGTCAGATAGATTAACTTTTCCATTCGCCTAAGAACCCGCTTTTTTTGTCTCCTGACGACCAGGTTCTTAGACAGAGACCACTGCATCAGGTTTCTATGACGACATTTGTTCATGTATAAGAAATGACAGTTCAGGCTGATGGGACAATAAGAGAAGAAATCTTATAATTACAATGCCTATCATTGAAAGGACTTCTATCATAATTTATGAATAGTGCATTAGACTGGCTTCTTGATAATCCTGTGGCTGATATTTTGTTATGACCAAATTTAATGCTTTGGTCCTCTTGCAACAACACAGCAGTACAATGAATTCTGGGGCTACAATCAATCTCCATGACAAAACTGTTGCATCATGGTAGAGAACAAGGCCATCAGCTGTAAATATTCATCTGCACCGTCCATCAGGTGTTTATCAACTTCCTGGAGAATACAAACATGAAAACTGTTATTTATCTTTAATTGTTCAAAATGTTTAACTGTACTATTTTCATCCCCAGAAATAACTTGACTCAATATAACTTCAGTAACAAACAACATACTGGTATTCCAGAAGATCTTCTTACAATATTGGACACAAGTAAATTATGATGGTAAAGCTATGTCACAAGGCCCCATCAGGAATTTAAGGGAAAAAAAAAAAAAAAATCTGAGATTTTCCATCACAAATCAGAGAACAAATTTCACAAGAAAAATTAAAATGCAATCCTCTGAGAAAACATGCTGCAGTCTGATCTTCATATTTTAGAAGGTAGATGATAGGTGGACCCCGGGCGACGCACTGTTCATTTTTCTTTACCTTCTCGGTTGTTGTAGAAACCTAGAACCTGCTGGCTCAACCTGCTGGGACCCTCAACCAGCGCATCCACCCTAACGCTAACATGTAGGTCTGATGAGCGGGGTGACGGTCCACCCTAACGCTAACATGTAGGTCCCACGAGCTAATTATAGATGGTGTACATTGATCATTGATGATGAATAATTACAGATGATATATATATACCCAGGGTCCACCTATCCACTTCCATTTTAGAAAGGCATAGCTGTACATAATCCTTGCTTGTATGTGAACACAATACAAAACTCTTAGTGATAGTATATACACATGCAATGAATATTTTTTTTTCTCTTCTGAGATAAGGCCAGATTTAAAAGAGGAACCCGAGAATACTGGAATCTTGGTCACTAAAAAAATGCTATTTTGTGGACTAAAATATCATGCTGCTGATGCTTTTCTTCTCAAAGCCGAGTGAAAGCGAAAAGACAGCCCAAGTTGGCTATGCTATAAATGTGATTCCAAATTTTTAGTCTAAATTTATAATATATAATGGGTAGGATGCATCCTTGGGCTGTTTTTAGAGATGCTTCACCAGATCTAGATCTGTAACAGAAATCTCAGACAGAATAGCCAGATGTTCAATTTGCAATTCAACCATTTCTAGTGATCTAGATCTAAGTTATTCCATAGCACTAGTCTTCCAAAATGAATTACATGGGCATCAGTGATCAATGTAAATTTTACTGTTGTCCTAATAAGAGAATAAAAAGTGCTGTTGTGGTTGCCTTTTCCTGTAGATTATGTTGTAGCAGCATGGAGGAACAAAAATAGGTGTGATCGTAATCTGAAGTAACTAAATGGAATACATGAGTTGGGTTTCGCTTTTTCATTCTTGTCAGGACTTGGCCTGTCACATAGGACGGCATAAAGCCCACCCATTCCCTCCCCACTTTCCACCAAAATATAAGTCTGCCTTTGTAAAACCCTAGAGGGGAGACTGGCATTACCACAGACCCAGTCACTGCTCACAGAACTAGACAGGTAAACAAGGGGCCAGATATGTGACTCAAACTCGAAGCAACGACTGATTGTCACTGGTCACTTGAAATAGTGCCATTGGCCTACATCAGGTCCTTTTGTTATCTAGCTTGAGAGGCACACTGTGTGCATAAGCACTTAAAATGTTGCAAAAATCATATTGATTGTGTGGATAGGCCATCTCATCTAGTAAGAGAAAACGTGAAGTAATGCTCCATCAAAAGCAGAGATCTACATTCCGAAATTTTCCACCTGCAACTAGGTATGGTAAAGCCCTTGAAGTTTAGCAAAATATTAGTAATTTGATATTTTACTCAGTTACTATTATTACTGACTAATAATCCTATGTGAAATCTGGGATAATAAGCAAGTTCCCTGGTGTCCGGAATTTTGCTTGAAATCTGGGAGGATCCTGGATATTCTAGGAAGGCTGCCAACTCTACAGCGATCTTGCAAAAAACTGTACTACATGGAACAATATATGAGTTGTCAAGAGAGAAGTAGGCCAAAGAAATGATAATTTAAAAGGCAGTAAAAATTGCTACACTAGGTGCTTCCTTTTTTTGTCCTTATGTTTTATTGTGCTGAACAGCTAAATCTAGAAATTCAACAAGTGTTATGTCATTATCTTGTCATAACATTACATAAAGGATGTGGTGCATAAAGGTCAATTTGGAAAAAAAAAGAAACAGGCTATCAAGTGTATGAGGATTATGAGAATTTTTTTGTTGATGAATATCCAAAAGTAAAACTATATACATGCACAGCGCAAATAAATGTTCACTCCTTCCATATTCTCAACAAAAAAAAAACAAAAAACAAAAACAAAACACAAAAACCAAAAAACAAAGCCACGATCTTATTACGTTAAGAAAACAATATGCAACCACATTTATAAATTAAATTATAACTGTTCAAGTTGAAAAAAATAAAATAAAATTTTTTTTCACTCCTCAAAATAAATGAAACTCAATTTATGCACTGGAATGGAAGGAATATTACTCACACACAATATAACTTTTTATTTCTTCATGTTTCATGTACATGTATTCATATAGATTGTGATAAAGACAATTCTGTGAATTGAAAGAAAGTATGAAAAAGAAATAGGAGCTGCCTGGAGCAAAAAGGATTAAGAAAAGTGACAGACCTTAGAGATTTTCTGAAAGAAAATAAGTTCCAGAAGAAACTTATGCCAGTATCAGTAACTCACCGCCATTTTCTCGCAAATTACAGACTTTTGTTTGTCACTCGATGTTTCCATGACCACAACTTTGTCGTGTAGCTGACTAAGGATTTGTGAAGCTGCGTAGCCTTCTAAAATCATGGCCTGTACAAGTGATAACACAAAATCAGTCAATTAATCACGCAAGATTGAAAACTGCCCCCCCCTCCCTTTTTTTAAAAAGAAATATCTGTTATATATCACAGGCAAACATGTCGAATAACCACTGAAATTAAAAAGACCTTAATTTCTGTCAGTTCAACAGAATCAAGATTTTGTATTAATTACTGTCATTTTCTTCTTTGATAAGCTTGTGAAATTATTTGAATGCTCAGATTATTTGACCCTCTGCCGAATCTCACTCGTCCGCTCTTTCTCATTTTCTTTCTTTCTTTCTTTCCTTCTCTCTGTCTGTCTCTCTCTCTCTCTCTCTCTCTCTCTCTCTCTCTCTGTATGTGTGTGTCCTGTCATGTCTCTAACTATATAATATCTTGCTAGGAAAGTGAAAACTCACACACACAAGAAAAAAAGAAAGAAAGAAAAAAAGCTGGACTGAGCTCAGATGAGAATACTGTACATCTTCTACAAAGTACAACATTTTTAGTGGGAGGATAAAATGGAAAAAAGACAAAAGATCACAAATGTCACATGTAGGTGACAAAACAACATTCTAGAAAGAAAAAGAAAATTCTCACCAGAGTGATAAATTGAGACCATCTCATCTCATCGCCTGTGCATTTTTTATCAATATCGCAACGTTTGTCCTTTGTTAAAAACTGTAACGTTTTTCTTTGTTAAATACAGCAATGTTCTTTCTAACGCAAATATTTGCCTGGCACCAAGCAATTTGTTCTGAAACCAGTATGGATTTTTTCCCCACAGGTACAAAAGAGACGCGCAATCTTGTGCACTCGAGCAATGAGCTGGCCTCCTGTGTGACACGACTCTCTACCGCTGACACTGACTGTCTATTGATGTGTGCACCAAGTTCTCATCTCATCTCTGCGCGCTCAGACAGGCTCAGCCAGCGCTTTGAACATCCAGTCTCCTCCATCGATGAGTCCCCGCCATTAGAAAGTGATCGATTTCTGATCGATGTCTCTAGATCAAACAATGCTGCCTAATCACTCAGCCTGCTCGTTTGGCATAACAGAATGTTCGTGAGCGATGGAAAAGAATAATAAAGAATGGGACATTTACAGCAACAGAACAATATATTTCTGTGGCAAATAAAAAAAGGAGAGAGAAATGTAAAAAAAAAAAAAAAATCGATGGCACAGGTAGGTAAAAAAAAAAAAAAAAGCAAGTGTTATTGTAAATAACAACTCAGTTTTCAACATAAGCAGTTTGTTTAACGTGTCATTCAGACTCTTTCATGTCTCCAGTAAATCCTGATCTGTCTGAAGCTGCTCTATGTTTCCCATTCCTAGACAAGAATGTGCCAATAAGCACTGTAGACCTACTTTGTTTGTGTTCTAAATATAATATGGTTTATAAAAACGTTTATGCCGTCCATTGACTGTTAAGTTGTTATATCTACAAGTCAGTTATAGCTTGGTTTACAGCCGTAGTATAAGACAAACTAACGAAGGAATTAACATTAAATGTTTATTTCATACTGAGAATAACGGCTAGAACAAACTTATTCTGGTGCTTATTTTGATGCTATCGGAAAGAAACGTCTATGACGAGGTCGGCACTGCTGGTAGCAAATGAAAACTGTCAGATTGCAAGACGGAATAAAATGGAATGCTAATGTTTTTTTCTTATATCGACAAACTCGCATGTTACAGAGTTTTCCACTCAGCTCAATGGACAATCTGCAATCTGGCACGTAAAAGTGCATCTCTCGTGAACAAAGACCTAATGATTTGGTCTGAAGGACACAGGCAGGGGCCAGTCGCATCTGATCAATGCCATATTGGAGCAGGTATTTAACAGGATGAATGGCGCCTTTGTTATTGGTCAGCCATGGATGGAACCAGCGGAAATCGCCCGGCTGTGGGAACAAAAAAAACAGCATAGAACCCAGGCTTTTGTCTGCCTGAATCATGGCGACTGATAGCAGAGAGATGGTAATTAGTTACAAACTCATGTGCTCAGTGCCTCTTTCCAGGCTGAGTTATGTGTCCCTGTGACGTAAGCCAAACATATAGACAATAAACGGTAGGGGTATATCAGTAATTTGTTCACAATATCATGTCCTCATTCTATTGCTTTGTTCCCTTTATATGTGTTTCTCCCCGTCTTTCTCCAGAAAATCTCCCCTTTCCCGAATCCTTTTACACTGCGTTCTGCGTTGATGAAAGCCAAACAGACTGGTAGCACAGGAATATAACGATGATGTTTTCACGATGCTGTGTTGCCATCTCGCTTTTCTTAACACTAATATTAGTAATGAATGTATACAACGCCAAATCTCACAGTGGTGCTCTGAGAAACTTATACATCTAAATAAACAGTCACGTGACTGAAAAGTTAACAGGCAAGCTAATCTATATTAAACCTTTCTAACGTCAAGATCAGTCCTTTAAAACAGACGTCAGTCTCCGTGCAAAACATCCCAAACTGCAGTTTGTACAGTCATTTTATTCGACTTCTGATTACAGGAATATCCCTTGGTGATTTATCTTTTTAAAAAAATTAAAACAACTTCACTGATTCTCGAAATCTTATCAATTTAGTGTCATAAATGAAAATGTCCTTTCGAGAAAATCGTTGTTTTAGCTTTTCGTGATTTAAAGTCTTATGCTCTGCATGGACTGAACAAATATTTAAAACAAATTGTTTATAAGCTTGTTTCATTATAATCTTTCGTGAACCGACAATGCCGGCAAAGTTTTGGAGATAGAAAAAAATAATAATAATAAAAGGTCCACGAAACAGGAAAATAGAATTTAACCATTTTTCTGTACTCTGTATCTCTATGGTTGTCTTTTTGACATCTGGACTCTTTGTCCAAGTACTGTCACATTAAATGTTTGTGCCGGTGAAAGTTTATTTTGTGTATGGGACTACATTCATTCTTTCTCCAATGTGGACAGAATATTGAAGATAAAGCTATGCCAGGTCGATCTGTCCTCATCGGCTGTTTTTCTTTTTCCGTTTTATAGAGCCAATCTTAAATGTGTTTAGAATATGAAGGTGAAAGGTCAGGGGTAATTGAGTGCAATCAACCAGTTAATCGAATCAAGAAAGAAAACAAGTTCCATGCCTTAATTAACCAGGAGGTGGCCGAGTAGCAAGTACGAACTTGAGGCTGGTTTTCCCTCGTTCTGTCAATTCGCGGGTTACACTTCAACTTTAGCCAAACAATACACAGCGCTGTCGACTTTCAGCCCACTTGGGCCGGCTACAAATCATCGGCCAATTTACCAAGCTTATGTTCGATAAACAAGCCAATCTAGCGGCAATCAAGCCACGATTTACAATGTTGGCCCCAGCACGAGCGCCTAGTGCCGTGTGCAAACATGGGGCCCCTCAGATACTGGAGTGACCCAGAGTGGCCCGGGGGGAAGGGAAGGGAAGGGGGGGGGAGATCAGGCGGGAGACATGCCAAGGGTGCACCCACAGACTGTGACAAAGTGTTTTTTCTCTTATAATATTCTGGTATGCAAAACACGAATTCCTTCTTGTGATTTTTCTCTTAGCGCAGCTTTTACAAAACACAGCTTGCACCTACTAATATCAGTAGACTAATGCTGGAGGAGTCAAAGACGTTTTCTTTCTCGCCCTGCAGATCCCTTTGTACAGTTATCTCAGCGTCCAATATCGGCATGAGGAAACTTTATCTATATCCCATAACTGGCTCTAAGAGGGAAAATACGATAGAAGTTTCTTCTTTTCACAGCCACCAATTATTGCGCAGACTCACTCGACATTAACTCTCTGCACACGGTGGCAGTGATCTATAAAATGAAGAGACATTTGTAGGCTTAAACAATTTCTTTTATTCATGCATACTCAAAACAATGAGCCACAGCCAAACATAGAAGTTTACCAGAGAACAAGAGACAGAAAGATTTTCAATATAAAAACAACAAATATGCAATAAAATGCTCCGAAATTAGAACAACAATGAAAGGTCAAGGACGTTGCTGAATACAACATAGGAAAAAAAAAACCACACATATTGGACAGGTCATGTAGCATGAGGCAAGGACACCAGATGGATTCAACGAGTTACTGACTGGATGACAAGGGACAAAACACGATCCAATGGAAGATGGGGAGACGATCTGGACCAGCACTTTGTGGTACACCCTGAGCCGGTACTGCACAGGAGAGACGAGCATGGAGCAGGTTAACAGAGGATCACGTCCAGCAGTGGACGAACATAGCCTCGGTGAACGGTGAAAGATGTGAAAAAAGCTCACAGCTGGGGCAGATGTGCCTCTTGACATTTCTAAGGTCAAAGAATGAAGTGATATAATAGATTGAACTTTTGATGTTGTGGACAGTTATATAGAAAAGTGCTGTCGTTTCAGGCCTCTCGATCCAAAAACTGTAGAATTATTTCGTTTTTTAAAAAGTGTCTTCCGACCGTTTTTTGGTGCAAGTAGTTGTGGTAATAAATTTGGAATTTGGAACTTTTGCCTGGACAGCGGCAATCAGTCTGCTCTTCATCGATTTTGAACTGCAGTGGTTCTGCAAAATATAGAACATACACACGAGACCTCGGAAAAATGTCGCCCTTATCCAGAAAGGCTAGACTTCGGACTTCCCTACCCAGAGGAAGTCAGGAGACCGTTGAGTTACTGAAAAATTCAGGTTTTGATATTCGTATCCTTCCATCAAACCAATGGCGGGTCCCACAGTTGAACCCGAAGCCCAGGACGTGGGTTGTTCGCACCACGGGGCAGACGCCTGACCACATGGCCACGGAGATCGCTAGAAAAAGTGAGGAAATGGTTAAAATGTTATCGAAAGGGAGTTTTGCCAGAAGACGTAGGTCCTGGCTCGGAGTTTCCAGACAGGCACAGGGCGTGGTGGGGCCAGGTCTGAGAAATCAGCATATTTATTAAGTTCATACATAAAGCAAAGCATGGGGGGAAAGTTCTGGGCATTAAGTCTGGCGAGCTGCATAATGACCAGTTGTTGAGAGAGCGTTTGACTAGTACATTGTACTGTTGTCAAACTATTGGGGAGAGGGGGCAATGTGGGGGGGGGGGGGGAGGGGTGGGAGGGGGGAAGGATTGAACTTAACACAGGGAGGGATCTTGTATGTATTAAGTAGTTATGCAGAGGGAAGAAAAAGTGGAAGACAAACATGAAGAGAGAGAGAGAGGGAGAGAGGGGGAGAGAAAGAAGGAGAAAGAAAGAAAAAGAGAAACAAGGGAATAAATCATCAAAAGAGAAGTCTAGAAAAAGAGAGAGGCAGAGAGAAAGATATCAGACATCCCAACAGACTGCCAGACAAACAGACTGATAGACAGACAGAAAGACAGAAGGGAGAAAGGTAAGGTGGTGGGATGAGGAGGGGGCGGAGAGAGAAAGAGAGAGAGAGAGAGAAAGAGAGAGAGAGAGGGGAAGGTGAAAACAAAAGAGAGAAATAAAAAGTCCACATTATTTTGTTAATTTATCACTAACGGTTTCTCTTATCTTTATTGTCTTTTCCCCGCCATTTGTTACCGGGTTCCGGATTCCCCTGCGACCTTTGAACGTGTTGCTGGTAGCCAGATATAGCTGGACTTTACCATTGTTTGATTACACAGCTACACATCTGGCTACACACCTCTACACAATGCGCTTACACTTGTGTGCCCCTGCACACGTTTCACCATGTAACAGAGTTTTTTAATAAAGGGTACATTAGACAATTAAATATATCAGTAAATCTAAATAAAAATAAAGAAGTAAATAAATAATCAGATAAATCAACAATCATGTTAAGTACAGACCGATAAATATACGGCGTAATAACAATTTTCAACCTGGAAATCCCTCATATGAAATAAAGAAATACTGAATAGAATTATATAACGAAAGAAAAAATTAGGATTTCCTCAATTTTTTAGTCTCGCTTTTATAAATTCGTCGCCAATTTTCCTGCACTAGAAGCTCTCGGGCCGAGGGGAGTGATAGACCGTCCTGAAGACCTCTCGACCTTTCCGTAGACAGAATTATAAGCCGTCCTCACACAAATTGTGAAGCATGCTCTCCTTTCAGTGGCTGCCCGATTTACAATGCATATCGCTGGCATATCAAAGGATTTACAAGTGGCTATTGTGAATGAAAAAAACAAAAAACATGCCAACCGTAAAGGATTCTAAATTACCTGGCTGGAGAGAGACCTCAGCACTCAAGGGCCCTTTTTATTTATGCCTATTATTCAAATCAGAAATAATAGGTTTACAGTGCCTTCGTATTCGATAACTGTGGGATTTTTGTTTTGATACTTTAGCAATGGAAACTCTAAACGCCGTATAAAATTACTCATTATTTTTTTTTTAACCGCATGATTGAATTTTCCCTTAGCATAAAAAAAAAGTATTAGAATATTCACAAGATTTGGCCTACGATTTAGTTATCGGTAACAACAAATTTCAGTTTGGGATCTCTATCTTGTGTTGTGAGTCTCTCAACATTAAAAGCTTTTATTAAAGTTGTCTCTTTCTTCTACACAGCAAATTACACAATTTCATTACTTCAACATAATCTTTTCATTTTGCACATCTTTGCCCTTTCATTTCCAGATAGTCTTGTTCCTTTTGCAGCAGAAATTTGTCTGTCAGTGATAGATTCGGTTAGGTTCAAATAGATGCCGAGTGCATAATGACTGAATAATTATACCTTAGTATCTCTAAAGTATTTTTTTAAGATTTAGTCTCTTTGAACTCCAGCACAATCTTAAATGAGAATTTTTGTGTGGCTGTTAGCGCGATCAACGTGAATGTCATGACAAACAAAGACGTTGAATTGTCTGAACTAAACTCGTTCCTACTAAGCGAACAGCTGGAAATCCCTGTCTAAGGGCACAAACATTCCAAATTGCTCACTGTCACTGACATAGAAAATAAAAAAAGATAAAAATACACCGGAGTGGTGACAATAGTTCTCGGATCTCGGACGGAGAGGTAATAAACATCAGTGAGTGTTCTATTTTGAGCAGAAGGGTACAAAAATTCTGCTGGGGATTTTCAGGTTTTAGCCTAGTCGAATATGAACTATTGACATAAATGGTAGACACGCTAACTGGAGAGTGTCACTGTTAAAAGATCTACAGATGGACCAGTTGTATTCCTTGTCTCAACTCCTGCAGCTGTCCTTTGATTCACAGTAATGTCCCTCCTTCCGTATTTTTGCCCCTCTTTCCTCCCATCTTCCGTATTTCCTTTCTCTCAGTAGACAGATCCATCTCAGCAAGTAAGAAGGCTCACATATCGCCCTTCATGCTGAATGTTGGCTAAGAGCCTTTTACATAATCATCTACACTCCCTGCTATAAATGGAAACTATCATATTCTGACAGCACACTATGTGATATGGCCATGCACTGTGTTAGTGTACAGGCCTATGTGTGTGTAGTTCGTATCACTCCAGCAACATGAACGAAAATTCCTGTCAGGAACAAAGGTTATGTTATCTTAGCTTATCCTCCTTGTCTTATCACTACATCTCCATTACTGCCACAGTGCCCAGCAACATCAGAATAACGACAGCAACAACAGCAGAACACCACCACCACCACCACCACCAACAACAACAACAACAATAACAACATCAACAGCAGTAGCAAGTGCTATTACCATGTCTCCACACAACTCTACAAGCACAGAACAAGATTGTAAAGAAACTTTATGACCAGTCACTACAGGCCAGGACAAGGCGATAGATCAGTTATAATGACTCCTTGAGACGGGCTGACCTCACACATAGCACCCAATAGGCGAAAGTTTGGCCATTGCTGGTCACTACAGGGGCTATCAGTGTCCAGGTATCACAAGAGCAAAGCAAATCTGAGCGCAGAAACACCTTCCATCACCTCCCACACCTGTACCTCCTAATGCCGCTCTCCCGGTTAGAGGGGAAACAATAAAACTCCGGTCTATGGTAATGACTGTTTATTGGCGCCACAGGCTTAACTTTGCTCTGCAACGCTTGTATCAGGAGGGGCACCTCTGTGCCCAGGTGACATTGTAAATGTCCGCCGATTAACAGTTGCTTAAAGGGGGGAGGGGGGGGGGAGGTGCGGGTTCTAAGAGTGATGTTTCGAATGCTTGGATTAGGGATTTTTTAAGCTTCAAATTCAGATTCAGCATGTCCAAATTAGAAGAAAAGTGTGAAAAAAAAAAAAAAAGTTTTGCATCCGGTTGCCATGACAGCGCCGCCATATTGATTTTGTGTTTTGAAAATTAACTATTTACAAATGTCCAAGGCTCCTAGGGTATGGCATGGAATTGTGTGGACTTTTGCACATGCATAATATGATCCTATCGAAAGGAAAAAATGCATTTCTTTGTTGTTTATATGTCATAGAATGTTTTTTATAAATTTTTGAAATATGTATATGGACGGATACAAATTTTTCGCAATTTTCCACCAAATATTCAATTTTCCTTCAGAAACGGAAAAGAAATTGAGAAAAAGCGATGCATTTTATCTAAACGCATACTATGGAAAATGTGTATTCCAAAGTTGAAGGCAATTGGTTGAAAAATAAAAAAAGCCTGAGGGAAAAAAGTGAAGAAATCATACATATTGAGAAAATCGCAATTGAATTTTCTCTATACAGTCATTTAGTGGGGTGGTGTTGGTGCCGTTTTGGGACACAAAGCATATGGTTCTGGCCCTTTCCATTATTTCTCAGGTATGAGAAGACTTCAAAGTGTGTAAAAATAGGAAAACCTCATTTTTGACATTTTAGTTCCAAAACCTTATTCTCAGGACCCCTTCCCCCCTTAATAAAGTCAAGATCACAGAATTGTATTCAGAGTTAAACTGAATCTTTTTGTTGGCAGCAATGAATTGAAGTCATCACTCCTTTCAGTAATTTTGGTGAAGTGGACAGACAGCATGCTGAGACTGAAAAACCAACTTGTCCATATTGTCTTGTTTGTATCAAACACCATGGGGAAAAACATGTTCGAAATTCTCACTGGCTTAAACTAGAGAGACTATAACATAAATGAGGTTTGACTGAACAAATAATTTAAATATCTGCAGAATATCAACATTGTAAGCAGATAATATTGACTGATTCACTCTGCTTGTGAGAAGTCATTCACTTAACACTTTTTGACAGTATGACAGAAAATCGTGTCCCTGTGTCCCTTGTTTACAACATCACAGCCAACACTTTTTTTTTTAAATTTTTCAATTGACAATTTTATTTTCCCTCCCTCAGAACAGGATTCTAATTTATTTTGCTAATACCTTTTGTCAAATTGTGAAGTTATATGATTTACAGATACGAAGAAAACACATGCTCTAATTTCTTTGCAGTGTTGAATGTGATCATGTAAACAATGGACATTGTTATCACGACTCTCTGTTACATATTCGCTTGTGCACATTGCTCCGACTGTCATGTCTAGTAAGACTGGGCTCTCAGGGAGAAAGTCGATGACATTTAAACATAATAACAATATTCTCATCCGATCGGGGGACGCAGTGGCTCAATGGGTATGGCGTCTGCTCATGGAGAAAACAGGCCGGGATCGACTCGCGGGTTCTGC
>JBCAUA010258013.1:0-20185 GCA_038406235.1 Peronia verruculata | reverse complement strand
AAGACACACAAGTACACGACAACGCAGGCTGCTAAGAGTAACCCCTCGCAGTCCACCTTGGGATTAGAATCAGAGCACACACACACTTTAACTATGCTTGGACTATCCTCTATCTACTGCTCTATTGAATTCACATTTACCAGAAATATGCATACATGCCTGTAATGGACCTTTTTTTTTTTTTAAAAAATTCTTTACCAGAAATAACATATTTTGTGATCATAAGTGTGAGGAGAGGTAAGGCTGTCTTTGGACATCAAAATGGGTCTAGATGCTCACAGTTTTAAAGCATTGCTTTTTTATGATTAAAAAAGGGTTAACTATAGAATCAGAATTAATCATGTGGCAGAAAGATCACCAAAGTAGACCCTTCCCCTGTAAGACCTACCTCTGTAACTACAGATGAAACATAGAAGCTGTGCAAAAGTAATGGATAGAGGCAGGAGAACAACAGATGAGGAAATAGACGAGGAACTTGGCATTTCATCTACTACTGTCAGTTAAATATTAGATGAACACTTAAAGCTAAGGAAGCTCTGTGCCTGGTGGGCACCCCATATGTTGACCCAAACTTCAGAAAAGGGCTAGGGTTGAGTTTTCCAAAACATGTTTAGAGACATGATGAACACCAGTCAAAGTATGAAGTCACGACTGGAGATGACATGCGGCCATATTATAATAATTCATGTGGAAGAATAAAGGACTGTTGACAGCCCTGTGGTACAGCAATAACTGTCTCTCTAAAGGCCTTCCACAAGTTAGTACAAAACTATCTGAGGACAGGTATTTGAGGGCTTAAGCTGCACCATAATGCAAGTGCTCACAAACACACATGACTTAGGAATAATTGGAAAGAGAAAACGTAAAATCTCTTCCATACCTGCCTTACTCACCGGACCTAGCTCCTTTTGACTTTTTCTTATTCCCATCAGTCAAAGATCAAATGAAAGGGAAGCGACTCAGTAGCAATGAGGAAGCGCTTTTTATGTAAAAAAAAAAAAAAATGAAAATGATTTATGGATTCTTGCTGAGGATTGGAGCCATTCCTTAGTCTGGTTTAGGAGGATGCAACTTGCATCAGTGACAGTGGATAGTGCTTTGAGAAGATGTAAAAGTTTCAGCTTTCTAGGGTCTGTAGAACATGGTTAGTCCAAGCACATAAAATGTACACCTCGTACAAACAGATCCTTTTCATCTCCAATCACATGATGTTTGTAATTAAAACGCAAATTGACTTTATTCTTTATTGAAAATTCAGCATACAAGAGTGATACTGCAATTTGCTTTTTCTTTTTAGTAACATTGCATCTTTGGTTTCCTCATATTTTAGCCTTTTGGCCTCAGTAATGTTGCCATATTAATGGATTATTGTTTTCTACCCACCATTGATGTCAGTGTTATTATTTCTTCTGTGGCATTGTTGTTTATCCATTTCCACTTTGTAATATTACTCTATTGTTTTCACTGGCAGCATTTGATGCAATGAGAGCTGAAGGCTACAAAAACTGCATTCCAAGTGATGTTTTCACCAACATCAGCAATAACAACGCCTCAGGCAGCAGGAACTATGATAACATTTGGATTAATGGAAATACTCAGAAAGTTTACACTGGTAAATCATTTGGGTGCAGTCAAAGGAACCACAAAGGGTTTTTGGCACATAGAAAACATTTTTTTTAAGAATTCACTATTAA
Source organism: Peronia verruculata (assembly GCA_038406235.1). Lineage (NCBI taxonomy): Eukaryota > Metazoa > Mollusca > Gastropoda > Systellommatophora > Onchidiidae > Peronia > Peronia verruculata. The sequence continues at coordinate 18,491 of JBCAUA010258013.1, read as the reverse complement.
ATTTGTTTACTCTAGAACTTTTGATCCAACGGTTTTGTATTTGATACATTGTAAAGGATAGATTGATTTGACTGGAGGGAGAGAAATCTAGGGGTATTTTATATGGGTCGCACCTGTAACTACAAATGGCACTTTTGTAACATTTAGCGAGCATGTGCATTCACTTCTTGATACAAAATATTGTTAAGGATATTATTGTCATTGTATAGTGAAAGCTCTGTCAGGCCCCAGCGCGTTGGTAAGATAGTGATGGTGATGTACCTCTAGGGTAATGTGGGAAAACAAAATATTGTGTCTGAATTGCTTACTACCATGTGGTCAATAGAGACTAGCTGTCATTGACAGATCAGGAACATCAAGAGTCAGCCTTTTCTTGTTCTTTTGTCAGAAAAATTGAATGGGATAATGGGATATTGTGCATCAATGAGGATGATTTAGATTTTTGCACATGAGAGAATGAATATGATTTATGTGTTAAGGAGAAAGAATTGTTTTTTGCATTAGAGAAGGGGAATATGATTTTGACTTTAGAGAAGGTTAGTGAGATTCTTGCATTAAAGGAGATAAGTAAAATTTTGGCATGAGAGAGAGTGAAAGGGATTTTTGCATCAAAAAGGGTAAATGAGATTTTGGCAGTAGAAAGGGTGAAACAGGTAATTGCATTAAAGAGAAGGAATAGAATTTTCACAACAGAGAGTGTGAATGGAACTTTGACATGAGAAAAAATTAGGATTTTGAATTTGGAGATGGTGAAAGGGATTTTGGCATTAGAGAGATTAAACAGAATTTGCAATTTGGAAAGGGTGAATGGGATTTTGACATAAGAGAGATAAAATTAGATTTTAGCATCAGAGAGGATTAATAGATTTTTGCCATTCAAGAGCTGAATGAAACTTTGCATCAGACAGATTAAATCATTAGAGAGGCTGAGTAGAATTCCAGCATAAGAGGGGATGAAAATAAATTTTACATTACAGAGCCTGACTAGGATATTTGCTTAAGAAAGTGTAATAAGATTTTTGTTTTTTTTATGGGAGAATAAGATTCTTGCATCAGGGAGAATAGAAAGGATTTTATCATTCTAGAGACAAAACAAGATATTTAACATTGTTCCATGTTTGAATTAGAACTCCACCATATCAACAGAAATGTATAAACTCAATAGAGCATTATTTTAATTATATATTTGATGTCCTTTTCTTCTGTCAAGCCAAATTAAAGGTGAAAGTCTTCACATATTACCTCACTACAATTCATAACTCAGTATGATAGTCATTGCAGATTTCTCTCACAGTTTCGAGAAAAAACTTTATATCATCATTGAATATTTCTTTTTCTCAGATGTCAGTGGAGTGATCAGAGAAGGTCTGTCCAGTACATGGATCCCAAATGGGTGGACATGGGGTGGAGTTGTGAGTGACCACTGCCCAGTGTATATCCAGCTCTTTGCCAAAGTGGATTTGGATAATGGTGATATCCGGTCAGATGTCCATTTCATTGTAGGAAATGCAAAGGACTGAAATACCAAGGCCATCTGCCTGATGACCATCTGCCATATAAAGAACAGAGTGATTCATGTACTCCAGTACACATATTATCTGGTGGTTCCTTTCAACACCAGATGTCATTGCAAGAAGTCATGCTCAACAAAATTCTATCTTTTTATGCGCTTTTCAAAATGGTCTAGTATCACTTGAGAAGTTGTCCAAAGGCTGTTTCATTTGGATTTAGTCAGAACATTGCAATATTTCCAATCGTGGCTTTTTCCCCTTCTGAGGTGCAGGCTAATACCAATGATGTTTTTACACTTAGAAAATAATATATAAGATATTTAAGGTGCTCTGTGTAAAGATGAGTTGTGGGAAGTCCCAGTCTCTATATCATGCTTCATTATGGAGTGCACAGTGCTCAGGAAAACTTCATTTGTTGATGCAAGGGTGGTTTTCAGTTCTTTTCTTTTTAATATGTTTCATACATTCTGCAGAGACAAAAAAAAAGTGATGAAGAGCATTTATTCAGCTCCTCTTCATTCCCAAAGGGCTCAAAGCTCCTCACAGAAGTAGTGTTTCAGAACCACATTCATAGAGAATGTGTTGTACCAACGAAGGCTTCGGCATATACACACACTCGAATTATGACAAACAAATATAATCTTGGATAAGTTCCCATACATAGTTATCAACCACAACTAAACACATAATTAATTGCTTTAGACATAACTGACAACCATCACAAAGGAATAGTTGGAATTGTCACCCCTACAGATGGTTGGTAAACTATCTTAAACTCAATGAACCTGATAATGTTCTTCGGTGTGATAGCAGCTAAGGAGCATCGAAGAGGGAGATGCATTGAGAGAGATCCAAAAGTTGTTTCCCTTGAGGATTGTTGCTTTGTTTTTTGTTTAATGGCTTTTGCTTTGAGCAAACCATCAAGTTCTTCTATAATTACACCCTGTGGAAAAATATATGCACACAATTTGCAATGCTCACTATTGTTTGCCATGACATTTTACATACCTGATTTGTCAGTCCCGCACACGACCTTTTTTTTTTTTTTTAAATCATTTTATATATTCTATTTGACTTTGTGATCATCATTAGTTATTTATTTGTTGGCTGTAAATAGGAATTAATTCTTTGATTATGCAAAGCATAATGCAGATCTCAGATGATGCAGATTGCAAGAATTTTTAAGATGAAATCAAATCCTCAAACCAATTTTGTTTTCCTGAAACGTATGTATATTGAATTCACAAACAGCACATCCTGAAAGTTCATTGTAAACTACAGTATGGTGTAGTTTTATATAACTTGTTTGATTTGCTATTGTAAATCTTCATGATGTAAAACTATTTATTTATTATAAGTTAATGAAATTTGCGATTGAGCAATAAGGGCAGGCCACAGTTTATCATGCGGTCATGTGGCAATTTTCTTTTACTTTTTGTTGAACATGATGTAGAGATGCTAGTTTTATATATCTTCATCTCTTTGTTCTATGTAATATTGTCCCTCAGGGGACAAAATGAAGAATAACATTTTTCTTTCTATGACTTCTCTCTACAATGAAATAATGTATATCTAATATATATAACTTAAAATGTCATCTTTCTTTCTTTCTTTCTTTCTTTCTTTCTTTCTTTCTTTCTTTCTTTCTTTCTTTCTTTTCTGTCTTTCTTTCTTTCTTTCTTTCCTTTCTTTCTTTCTTTCTGTCTTTTTTTTTTTCATATCACAGAGATACTGATCGTAATTCCCAGGTATGAAGTGAGAATAAAAGGGGATTTTATCATTTTGAAAATCCTACTCCATTAGGTATTTGGTAAAGTCCTGTCTCATATTTCCACTGGTTGTCTCTTGAAATTTTCCTTAACTTTATTAGTTATCCTCCTGCATTGATGGATTTCTTTATGGCCGAATCGCGAATAAGTCCTGTCACATTTTCCTAATGGTTCTCTGTTAAAATTTTACTTGACCTTGTTTGACTTACTCTGGGGCTCTGCTAGAATTGCCCTGTGGCTGTATACAGGAAGTTTGTTAAGGTTTTGTCAGAGTTTCCATAACTTACAGGACAAATAAGATTTTGAAAAAGGTCAGTTCTTTTGGGGAAAGTTAGACTTTAGGTAGCCCCAAAAAATTTACATGAAATAAAAAATGTTCAAGATTGAATCAATCAGGAAAGGGAAGCTTATTCCCTACAGCAGAAAATGGCAGAAAATTTTAAAATGAATGCTATTTCTCAAGATCATTCAGACTGGAGAGCCAAGGTTTGTCCTAACATTACTGGACACCCAATTTACAAATCAAACATTGTAGCAAGTGTTGTTGCAATAGCTTTGGTGAACTGTGATTGGGATCCAACTTATTTATGACTGGAATGGAATCCTAGACAGGATGACACATTTCCATAGTCTATTTTTATGGTATTGTCTTAAAATGGCAGTATATGATATACAGTCCTTTGTGACTCAAAGGGAACTTATCAGTCAAAATGAACTTGATAAATTCTGCAAAACTTCAATGGTAAAAGATCTCTTGTATGTTTCATTCTTTGTCTTCTCAGTGTTAAATACTGAATGATGTCATTAAAGTGCCTCCTAATGGCTCTTCATCCATCACACTTATTGACTAAGGCCTAGGTCTCCTCAAATGTTAGTTAGTCCCCTATCAGATACCAGTAAAAGACTGTTTGTCTCCTCTAAATTTAAGCTGTCCCAACTACAACATTAAACTTGTAATTGGGACATTTTAGTTCTGGAGTGATGTTTTGTTTGACTTGTTGTTATTTTCCTTTATTGTAAGTTAAGAATGGAAAGTCATCTCATCTGTCATCTATAAGGATCTTGGGGTTAAGTGTTGGCCTGTGCTGCATTTCATCATGTTGCTTCATACCTCCAAATGATCCTGTCTTGACTTTTGTGAGTAACTTAAGTATTTAATCCATTAGTGTTGATTATGGTCATTGTATGAAATCAAAATTCATTGTGGAAGAGACTTTTTTTTTCCATCTTTTTTGGCCTCTGTTTCTCCTTGAAAAGTGGCAGTCATAAGGTCTATGTTTTGTTGATGACACAAGACCAGTGTATTTTAGTTTTCTCGTGTTAAGAAGAGTTAGTAATCAAAATAAGCGTAAACATGGACTGCTTGAAATTTACCAGCTAGTCTTTTTTTGACACCTCATGCAGGCGTTTATAATTCAAACCAAAATATTTGTAGATATGTCATCCAAAATTCTTTCTACACTAAGGAGGTGGAAAGTGAGTAAAGTTTTCTCATTACGATATTCACCTCTGTAGGACCTTTTTTTGTTTTTTCATTTGACCTCCTCCAAACCTCTAATTTTGTTTGTTTTACTTTGACACTAGTTCCTGTGAGACAGTTCAATTATCCATTGTTATATTGTTGTCCACTTCTTATATACAGAGAACAAGTTTGTTTTAAGCACATATATCTTTCTGCACGTCCAAGACAGCCTTGTTGCCTTCTTTACCAAGAAACTGAGATGTTTTTTTCTCCAGGAAGAATTTATCCAAATATTTTCTATATGCACATGGATATCTGCTTCCCATTGATCATTCTGTATTTTTCATGTGGCAACAAATAACTGTATATTTGGAATTGTATACTTTCATCTTTTCTTGGATGTCATCAGAAATAATAGTTTCATGTATCAGTTTTAAATGTTTTTATTTATATTAGTTGGTGATGTAACATATATGTGTATACATGTTCCCCCTCCTCGTTCCAGCCCACTTTTTCTTTTTCTTATTTTTTAATTTGCAAAATCCAACATCTTCTAATAATTCAGAAGATGAAACAAATGTCTTGCAACCAGGGCAAATGAGTCGGAAGTTCCGTCGGGCAATTAAGACATACAGCCGTTTTTGGTCGTTTTTAACTACTTTCCAACTGAGATACTAAAATTTTTTTGTTTTTCACAAAATGACAATTTAACAGTTTTTAATCTGAAAAAAAAAGAAATATTTTGGTATCATAGTCGGAAAATAGTGAAAATTGTAAAAAAATGGCTGCGACTTGAACTCACTCGACGCAACTTGTGACTCATTTGCCCTGGACGCAAGACAAATGTTTTGATGTTTTATACAAATTGTATGATATAAGTGTACTGAGCAAGTCACAGGCAAGATGAAAATGAAGAAGCACAGTTTTATTCACATGTTGTCAATTATTTTATGGTCATATCTTAAATCAACAAATATTTCTGTAATCCAGACACAAGAAGGGCACAAATCAAGTAAAACAAATACTGTCTCCAGAGACACCTCATTGTTATATTTTATCAACATGACTTTCCTCAAACACCTGAATCATGAAGAACAATATGAAATATGAATAGTTTATTTTTCCATAGGGAAATACATTTTTACCACGACAGAAAACACTTGAAACAAGAAATATATAAAGAATATACATCACAAAGTTACATTAGCAGTTTCCATATGCATACATATATACTTCCATACCCACATATCCACACACTCATATCACACACACACTTCACATGTACACACCCGCATGCATACATACAAATATACAATACATACACACTACATACAAGTACTCATTCCTAAAGGAAGGATGTTAAAGAAACTAAATAGGGAAGAAAATTCAGGAACACCATATGATCCGTGCATGTTTCCTCCATTATCAAACCTGTTTGACATATAAAGAGAACATGTGCTGTCACTTTTTAGTGTGTGTTGGCTGGTATGAAGTTCTGGTCATTACTTTGTTGTATCAAAGTCTGATTTTCATTTCTCCTGGTTTTGCACAAATGATATTTAGCTTTACCCTTGAAGTTTGCTCACCTATTGTTAACTGTTGGCACATGTTTTTTTTTTTTTTTTACTGTTTTTATTGTTTTCTTTCTTGGAATGATACTTGTGCCACAAATTTCTGCGTACAGAAAAACTTAATATATCTTTTTAATTCACATTGAAAGTGAAAGCTCTCCAAAGACAGTTTTAAAACCCTGAAAGTTTTTGCCAGCTAGATGATGTAGCATGGATAGAATTTTCAGACTGTCCTTATTACAATGAGGTTTGAATAAAGTATAATGATAAATTAAATTATCATAGTTTTAAGAGAATGTCACACCTTCATCTTGCCATTTTATACAACTTTACACAAGCTTTATGCCAGATTGCTACATTAACAAATAACAAATGGATGGTCTTGTGAACAGCTGGGTTTTCAAATTGGGTGCTGTAGAAATACATACTGCGCATGTCAGCCTTCCAGGTGAAATTCATCAGCTGTCAAAATGGACCTCAAAGAGAAAATCAGATTTCAGTAACCATGGAGTGAAATAATTACAGCGTATTTCATTTTGAACATGAATATATCGGCACAGAGGATTCATGGCCAAGTGCATGTAATTGTTTTCACCAAAGTAGAGCACATTCATGTCCCTTTCTGCAGACATTTATGCATAAAAAGTTTGACATCACTTTGTCTCACAGCCAGTCAGAATGAGCTGTATGTCAATTTTTCACCATATGGTTTTTTTGGTATCATGTGAAAGCTTATTTCAGATGGTGAAAAAAGTTTTGAGCTAGCTTGATTCTTGCCAGAGATCTTGCAGTTTAAAGAGACAAGCCAGGACCCCCACTAATGACTGAAGTTCCGAGAAAATCAAGTTTAAATTAATTGTCTAACGCATAAATCTACATACTTTCCTCCCATTAAAACCCTATTTTAGTGAGGAAATATTTATAGATCGAGGGTAAGACCGATACTATCATATTCAGAGATCAATGCACTTTCGATTTCTGCAATAAAAAAAAAAATTCAATATCTGAACCCCCTCATCACATTCAAAGCCCGATTTCTCTGTTCTAGCCCACCGACTTACGTCTCATTTCGACTGGCCATAAGACATTTTACTTAATCATTTAAGATATTCCTTACTTGGAAATCAGTTTGACTGAATTAGGTTTCAAAAGCTAGAAGATGATGCAGACGCTATTATAAATGCATTGTATTTGATTTTTTTTTTCCTTGTCTTTCATTGGAGCCCGTGATCAAAAGAAGACTCCAGATGTGCCTGCATTGAGCATTAATGCAAAAACTTGCCCTTCTTAATGATAATTTGAAACTAAGCAGGATGTCAGCTTCTTCCAGTTAATGCTTGAGTATTTGCAGCCTCTGAAAAGGTTGTGTGAAAGAACAATTTCTGTATGACATGGCTTTGAATGAAATTAAAGAAGAAATGACAACCTTGGCTCTAAAGATGCTTAGCCTTTCCAACTGTTGAAAATGCCAAGTTTTGCCAGCCCATTTAGATAGCACATTTCAGACGGTTGGAACAATTGTACTTTTAGTATCATCAGTACTGCTCAACTTTTTACAATTGAAAACTGTAGAGACCTGACAGTTTTTATACTAAATGTTCTAGCCTTTCAGCTCTTGGATGGTGCTATCTTTGCTTCACTTTTTTTTAATCATGTCAGGCTTCAGCATGGATTTGCTGCCTCTTTTCCTTAGGTCTCAAGAAAAACTTCTCCACTTGTCCTTGACAAAGTCTGTTAATAAGAGTTATAAAAAAAAAAGATACTGGAAAAAGGCCTTTTTTGTCTTAAAATTTTGTCAGCATCTTGCTTTCTTTGGAGAAAGAAACTATAAGACAAAGAATTTTTTAAAATGAACTAAAAATTTATTATGATCATGAAGATAATCATAATTTACAGTGCATAGTTAAGTTTCCCAGAGACTTATTCTTGCCTGTTTTTATTCTGATGTTTGACACCCTCTCCTTCCTTTTAAGTCTAGAGATGGCTGAACTTCATGGAAAACATGTTATTTCAGATGTAATACCTAAGAGCTGGAACTAGATTTCAGAATACCTCTCTCTTGCCCATTGTCACCTCTTAAGTGGTGCTAGTCTTATCATAGTCCTAAGAACAAATAACTTGATTTTTGTTATTTTTAAATAAATAGTCATGCCATATGATTTTATCACAGAAAAGGTTGACTTTGACCATTTTCTGTGCATATTGTTTCATCAATTTTTTTTATTTTTTGTTTTTTGTTTCATTTTTTAATGTACATGTATATGAGACCTTCCTATGCTTTTTTTTTTTTTTTTAAAGCCTTAGTGTTTTACTTGTTTTAATTTGAGTTGTAAATTTCTGATTTGTTTGATGGGAAGTTGGAGAAGAAGATGGGAAAATATGTGTAACTGGCAAGAGAAAAATTGACATCACTTTTGCTTTGAGGGCTCTTTTTAGCATTTGAAGTGGAATCTTGATACTTTTATAGCTCTATGTATCGGATTTTATAATAGTGTCCATTATGTAGAAGAAAGTTTCTTTGTACTGTTGTACCTCATAGAGGAGTGAAAGTAAGTGAACTACTGCTGGGTGCCATTATCCTTTGTCAAAGAAATGACCTTTTATGAGGAGAGGAAATGCTAATGTCACTAAGAGATCAGTTTCAGATTTTCAGAAAATTGGAATTTCTGATTACATTCCTACATTTTGGTATTATTTAGATGAAACTAGACTTTGGACATGATTGTAGTGGTATTATAGTTCTTGTCTGTGGTAAGCCATGTAAATACCTACATATATGCCAGGGTGCATTTTTACATGAAAAAGAATGAGAAGAAATTGACTTGATACCACATGAACTTTAAGTCTTCATTTATCCACTTTGTCCATTTACTGTCTCAGCTTTAGAAGCCACAAAAAGAAATTGTTTTTTGTAATGATGTGGTTAGGGGGAACAGTCAATTAGAGGTTTCTGTCATCAGTTTCTGACTACAGATCATTTGTTTCATTGTTAGCAATTTTCCGCCAACTCTTCATTGACCTGCAGAATCAGTTTGACCCGTCCTCTAGCCCCTTTGTAAGCACATGTATGGCTGCATGACTCTGTCCCTGTTGTAAGGTGTGCGTCATTGTGAAGAAAACTTTTTCTTTTGAATTACATCAAACTGGAGTTGCGCGACTGGAAACTCATTCTGACTTTGTCTTGTATATACATAGTGGCTGAAAGACAGATCAATATAATTATGTGTGAAACCATACAAATAAACAAGAAAGGGAGACTGATTTGTCTGGATAGTGGATATTTTACAGGACACTTGCGTAATGAATACATATAGTTTACAGTGTGAGGTTTCATCAATTTATAGGATAAATTTGCAATTGTGAATATGTGTCATGGAAAAATTTTAATCTTGACATGCCGCATCTTTGAAGGTGACTTGAAAAATTACAGTTGTCATGAAAATGTTTTTTGATTATCACAGAGCTTCAATTAACAGGCATTGTGATCATTTGACAGACAGGAGATTATTTTAATAAAGATGAAGACTGTTTTCACAAGTGACAGGCACAGGTGTGAAAAAAAATCATGGTACAGGTGGCTTAAGGATTGGACCATTAAGCTTGACATCAGAAATTCCTGGATTCATTATTTTAAATGTTGTCTGAGATTCTTGTTTCTGGAAGCAACAGCTTTCACTTATTTCCTGACTCATGCCAAGTTTAACTGGGTTTCTGACCTTATGTGGTGTTGTGGCTTAGCGGTTGGGCCATCAGACTCGGGATCGGAAGTTCCGAATTCAAATCCTGACAGGTCCCGACATTTTGTACTTGGGAAACGCAATTCACACACATTTCCTGACTCACGCAGGTATGAATGGGTACCCAACTATAGACAGTGATTGATATTGTTAGACTGATAAGGATTTGAGTGCCTAACAGGCAGCTGCCTTGTATGCTTCCCAGGAAGCTGAGAATGTTTATCAGTGCCTTCTTTGGGTCCATCAGGGTAATAATAGATTGTAAGGTGCTTAGACCCTGTAATTACGGGGATAAGCGCTATATTAATACTCTCTATTACATGTATTATTATTATTATTATATAAAGCGAATATCATTGTAAGATTGATAAGGATTTGAGCACCTAAGAAATAGCCACCTTGAATGTTTCCTAGGAAGCTGAAATTACATGAGTTTCACTGGTGAATTGGTTACAGTAATAAATATCACCCAATTTTAAAATGTGTTTAGCCTGAAAGAGGCTGTAAATATGGTCAGTTGAGTGAAGTTTGGTCAAGGTACTGGGACATTTTTGTGTCCCAGGGAAAGCTGGAATTTTTGTCTGAACTGAGTGTCCTTTAGCTCTGTCAATATGTTATTGGATTTTAGATATAACGCATTGCTGGATGTATTAAAGAGAAGTTCTCTGCTCCCAAAGTAATTCAGAAAACCATATTAACTGGAGATGATAGAGTAAAAAAAAAGCTTCATGCAAGAAGTATCACAATTTCAGCAATATGTTGATATTTTGTTTTTGTTTTGTCTTTTCCTCAGATGTTTCTAACCCCACATGTTAATATGCCACTTTGGTCAATGGCTCGCTCAATATACTGTGGTTTGAATTGTACTGCTTTTAGATTTAAACGTTCATCTCTGAAAAAGGAATAGAATGGCATCATAAGTGAACTCTGGAATGCCAGGTATAGATTCTACTGAAACCTTTTCGGGGTAAGGAGTATGATGTTTGGCACAAACATTGTGACTTTATTTATGGAAGAGCCCATTTGGTGAAACTAATAATGAGAAGAATCTAAGATTGAAAACCCATCACTGTCTTAATTGATTCGGCCACATTTTTGTCATTGTCTTTTGTGTGTGCCCTCTTAAAGTTTTATTGTCAGTTTATTGAATGTCTCCGTCATTCTTGACTACAAGATGAAGGCTGTTTGAAAAACGGGTTTTCTCATTTTCCAGGATCTCTGCATCATGTTGTTTAGTTATATGATGTTGGTAATGAATGTGTTTCAATAATGTTTGCATTTTATGAATGTCATTCTAGAACAAGTAGTAATATAATGTGACATCTGAATGGAATGGGATATAGATGTATAAGTGTGCACCACAGTCTTTCATAACAGTACTGGCTGCCTGACACTGCCTCCTCATTCTAAATCTTTGCATGGAAACAAGATATTTTTAGTCAACAATGCATACAAGCTTGTGAAACATAACTTAATATTGTGTATCTGGAACAGTGTGAAAAGAAATAGTAATCCTACCTGTATGACTAGAGACAGAGACTATTACATTATGGTGTAATTGCTTTTTCAATGTATAACTTCAGAAAATATTATACAGAAGGATTATGTTGTAATGTACAGCATATCTCTTTTACATTGTCTAGCTTAACCAGAACTGTCAGCTATCAAGATCATGTTAATATTTCTTGATATGAATTGTAGGCAAAGTCCAAATAGTATTCAGTAATTCTTATACCTATGGATAAATTTTGTGGCTAAATCAGTTGTTACTTTTTATGTTAAAAATAAATTTTAAAAAATGCCTTTTTGTCTTTTTGGAAATAAAGGCTTTACCTTTTTTGTATATTTTGGACATTTCTTACTCCAGCCTTTTCGAGTTGTTTAAGAAAAAGGGGCACTTAGGCAGATCGTACTGTTACAAACTAATTATGAGTGACATAAGAATTGAGCGGATCCAGAGCCAGAAAGATTATGCAATGAAGGTCATACTCTGGCAATATTTTAGGCCAGTATTGGAGATTTCTTGAGTACTTTACTTTATCTTATATTGATGATAATAACTTTATCCATGATGTAAAAGTTTAATTTATTGTGCTGTGTTGTTGTTTGTCATGTTACCTACATCTTTGGCTTTCCTTTTCCGCATTTAATCAGATCAAGGAGATCATCGCCATGAATTATCAATCATATATAATTTAACTCTCAAGAAACTGAATGAAATTATTGGTGTTATTCAAAGTATGGTGTGAATGGAAGGGAGAGAGAGACATAATGATAGATGATTCGATTTGAAATAACATGTACTGGAAGAAAAGTAGATTAAAATGACAATTCTCTGTCATTCAGTCTTAGACAGGGGGAGATAGATATTTTATTATTATGTTGTACGAAATGCAGAAAGAATATACATAAATCATGTTGTTACAGAATCCTTTAACATCATCATTTTGTTAAGACTGAATGAAGAGGATTGCTCAATGGACTTTAGATATTGTGGATTGAGAAGATGCAGTAATTTTCTCTCTCAGACTGATATTGACATCGGCTAAAACCAGTAAGCTGTCGTATCTCTTGCCATATGAGTTTGTTGCCACAAGGTCCTTAAGCGTCATCATCATTAGTATTGCTTTGTTTGATTCTTTGTGAAATTGAGAGAATCGGTCACTGGACTTCAGATATTGAGATAAAAGTGGATGCAAAAGATCCAGTCATTTTAACTAGCAGGCATTCATGAGCTGGAATCTTTAATTTTCCAAAGAAAAATACAATGTGACAGCATGTATGCTCTGGGTAAATAGAGATTTTAAGTCAACTGAGGACTGAAATTGCAATTTTTATATGGATGTTTTACAGTTATAAAAGTCGAAAAAAAAAAAACATGAGATAGTAGATTAAGACATTATTGAAGTGGTCCTTGCAGTCATGCATTTAAGATAATCAGTAAACAGCAGTTTTGATAATGCTGGATTTTATGCATGTCTTGTCCACAGCTTTTCTCAGTCTTGAGTCAGGGCAATCTTTGTATTCAGACAAAAAATGTATTTTATTTATCATTTCCATTTGGTGTTTTAAGTGTTGTTATTTACACTCTGGTTTACATTATACATTTTTTATCTATGTTTCATGTTTTGTGTTGTCAGTAGGAACTTAGTTTAAATGTATTTCTACATTTTTCCTTACCTTTTAAAAAAAAAAAAATAACAGTCTCTTATGTCCATAAGTAATCAATAAGAGGTAAAACGCACAAGATGTTTGTGTACATGGTACTGATGTGCACAAGCTATAATCAGTATAAACTAAACATGCATTAATGCAATTATGCTCAAATGGGAAACAAAACCTAAAATTTTGTTAGTGAACTAAGTACCTCTTTTTTTTCCCCTCTCTCTTTCCCCCCTCCCTCCTGTTACATGTTACCAAATGTGAACATATATATGCATATTTATATTTTATATATAGAGAGAGATACATATATATGTGTTGTTTTTATTCATTGTTCATTATCAATGAACTAAGAACTATTGTTTTGTTTGTTTGTTTTCTTGTCTTTTCTTTTCCTGTTGACAATGCACAATGATATAGACTGCTTCAAGTAATCGTCTCAAGTTCCTGCATGGAACCTTGTGTGCTGGAATCCAAATCAGTTTCCTGAGGATGACAGTACTGGTCTATGTGTCTTATTCTAAACACTGAGTAAAGCTATTTTATTTACTATTTTGGTTTTAGCATTGATGTAGGTAAGACGAGTTCAAAGGAAGTTTCTTTGTCCGCACAAGGGAACCATGTTCACAGTTGATGAATAATTGACATATAAACTCACATACAAACTCATAAACATCCACATACATATACATGTATATCCTTGGGCATACAGTCATACGTATGCTCATTCGTATCCAGACAGATCATTCTAAAAATACCATTGTTAGCATCATAATAAATATTGCACTCCATGTACTTTAGATGGTTTTTTTTCTTGTTTTGTTTTTGTCACAGCTTATAAACTTCAGATTTTCTGAATTGAAAAAATAACAACTAAGAATAGGACATTTGTTATTTAAGCCACACTGTAAACCCCCCTGCCCTTTTCTTTCTTTCTTTTTTGTTTTTTAAGATAATTGCATTTGTGAGTTGATGGTTTTTCCTATTTAACTGTACAGAAGAAAAGGTGAATTGTTTTAACCTGTTGAACCCTACAGCCTGGTACAGCAGGCAGATTTTCAGGTACCAAATTCTCCACGGCCCAGTAGACCGGACTTACAAACTAACTACAGTCCTACGTGTCGACTACAGTTAAAAATAGATGTAACAGGTTGCTTTGGGGCAAGGACATTTAGGGCTACAGTGATTACAAATGTCTGCGCCGATGATCGTGTATGAGGCTTGTGTTAACAAAAGATATTGAACATGAAACAAAAAATTTGTGTTCTCGGCCCAGAAGCCCAGGGACAGAGGATTTTTCAGGCACTGGTGACCAGGGTTCAAAAGATAAAGAAGGAGGAAAAAAAAAAGCAACGGAAACATTTATTATTGCTATGTAATATTAATATAATTTTGTCATTGTATGAAAAAAATACAGTAATGGCATTTTTCTCAAGAGTAAATTTAAAAGAACTGGGCAAAAGAAGAGAACAGAATTAAAACTACACAGATAAAACAAAAACAACACAAGCAACAACAGCAACATATATACACACACACAACTTAACAGGATTGAATGATTATGTATAATTTTCTGAGATACAATTTACATAGTGCTGATAAAAAAAAATTCTCAAGAATGACAAAGGAGATGCAGGAGAAAATATCCCATTAAATTTTTATTGTCAATTTCTGAGATATGTATAACCATGGAGAGATGGTTGAAAAGGGATAATTTTAAATGTTAGCATCGAAAGGCAGAAATTCTGGAGAATGATACCTTGTCTGTTCCAGTTAGGATCCCATTTGGTGAAAGTCTGGGATATTATTAATTCTACCTAAGTAGGAAAACCGACTGTGTGTGTTGTCGCAATTGTCTTGCCACGTTCTCAAATTTGCTTTGTTTGGCTACATAAATACCTTGTCTTATTCTTACCTACTAATGCAAACACATCTTCATAAAAAAAAATTTAAAAAAACATCCAGTGTGAAGCAATTTCCTACTTTTTTAGTGAAATCAAATTGACACTTCTGGAAGGTAAATTTGCTGATGCACTTAATTTATCCTTATCAATGGTGTTCTACCACACAAAATGCATAATGAGTGTTATATGGGTTTGTGCAAGCCTGTGTATTTGTTTGTATGTCAAAAGGATGATTTTAGAGGGGACTCAGATATAAGCAGGTACATGTAAATGTGCATGTAGAATCAGTGGGATACCAACATAGGATGCCAGCACCCCCTTTCCAAAACCTATTCTTGTAATTGGCAAATATATACATGCATCCTTAAAGTGTCAGAAGAAGCTGGTAGATGCCATTGTTGTTGATATCATATTATGTCCAAGGAAGGACAGCTTAGGCCTTTTGGAAAGAAAAGGCAAATAGATGTAGCATGATTTTGTCAGAATTGTAATTCATTATATGCAAAGCAAAGTGAGCAACTCTTTGAGCAGATCAACCTCATGATGCATTTAAAGACAAGTACATGTACCATGATATTGATAGCCTACACTGGCTACAGTGTAATATTTGGAAAGTACATGTAATTCACATATGCAAAGTAAAGTGTGCAAATCTTTGAACAGATCAGCCATGTGATGTATATCGGGTTAATCTCTTACCTTGCCAACAGCAAAGCTGTAGTACATATGTTGAAAAATCACTAGGACTCTCTACTTTCACAAGCAATCTGCATACATGAGAAAAGAAAAGTGAAAGAAAGAAAACAAATCTTCCTATTGTTAGAATATTATAATATTGGATTGTATTTTAAAGAAACTCTATTGCAGCTACCACGTTCAGATCTTTGACACATAACAGAGAAAAAATTAATAAAAATGGGCAGATTGACAACAAAAATGAACCATAATAGTAGTACAGTATATTTATTTCTTTTTTAACTTTACAAATGAGATTTTTTTTTTTTTTTTTGTACTTTGTTATAGAGAGTGTGAAAATACATGAAACAATTCTTGTGTAGAGAATATGAAATCACATCAAACATTTCTTTTGTAGGGAGAAGTGACATCAAATCAAACATTTATTTTGCAGGTGTTGTAAAATTAGATCAAGGATTTCTTTTGTAGGAGATGTGAAATTACATCAAACATTTCTTTTGTAGGTAATATAAAATTTGTCAAGTATTTCTTTTTTTATGGAGATGTGAAATTCATCAAATATTTCTTTTGTAGGTAATATAAAATTTGTCAAGTATTTCTTTTTTTTTTATGGAGATGTGAAATTCATCAAGTATTTCTTTTGTAGGTAATATAAAATTTGTCAAGTATTTTCTTTTTTTCATGGAGATGTGAAATTACATCAAACATTTCTTTTGTAGGTAATATAAAATTTGTCAAGTATTTCTTTTTTTTTAATGGAGATGTGAAATTATATCAAACATTTCTTTTGTAGGTAATGTGAAATTCGATCACACATTTCTTTGATAGGGAGATGTGAAATTACCTGTGCGTTAAACATTTCTTTTATAGGTAATGTAAAATTAGATTAATCGTTTCTTTTGTAAGGAAATGTGAAATTACATCAAACGTTTCTTTTGTTGGTAATGTAAAATTAGATCAATCATTTCTTTTGTAGGGGGATGTGAAATTACATCCAACATTTTGTTTTGGGGGGGGGGGGGTGTATGCCATATGGGAGAGGTGGAAAAAACACCCATAGACAAATGGGCTTATTATTTTATGTCGATGTTGATGTCTTTTAGTTGGTGTTGTTATTGTAATGAATATGCATGATGAAATAAACTTTTTACTTTCCCTCTGGAATGGTTTTTAATCTTGTTAACATGTCATTGGAAATTCATGTATTTTTGTTTGCAGGATATAATAAATATATATTATAATATATACATCTATAAAAAAATGTATGGAAACATATTACAAAATATAATTTTAAAAAAACACAAAAAAAAAAAAACAATTCATGTACATGTATATTATAATCATATAACCACATGTTACACAGATATGGCAAATGAACTAAGTGAAGACAGTTAAATTACTGCTTTTGTTTGGTCAAACTGTCTTCATATATATATATACACATAATATATATATATATATATATATATATATATGTTTTTGTTTTTTTTAATTTTTTTTTATCTCTTCAATGTTACCATTGTTACCGGTATGTTTTTCATTGATCTAAAAAAAATGTCTTCAGGTAACTGCAATTTAACCAAAGATGTCAGTTCATCCCGTTGTTGTCCACGATATACATGCAAGCTTGTCGGCTCATATAACAATCAACTCGGGGTAAATTACGAGTGATTCCTCCAGTCATCTCGCTGGTGCAGAGGACAGAAAGAAATAAAGTCATAAAGTTGACCTCCATTTTCAACAAAAAACTGTTTGGGTGACTAGTCAAGTGTTCATTTTGGGTTTTAATTATGTCATCTGATAACAGCAGTACTTTTCCCTGCCATTTTCCCTGTTTGGGTGACATGTTATCTATACAGTGGCCAGTAGGCCTATTCGGTTAAGATAGGGAAAACTATCTACAAGTACATGAATTTAACAGAAGATAAAACAGTGTAGTATAGAGTGTCATAGTATTAAACGTATCTCTTGAATTCCCTCATTGATAACTTTCAGGATGTTTTTAAAGAACTTTTCATCATTGAGATCAAAGTTGCAATCTTTTAATGTGGGACATACATTTTATGATTGTAGAAGTCAAATTGGTGACATGACACAATTCAGCCACAAGTCGGTCACGACGCACAACACGTTTACACCTAATATTTATGGCCTAGTGGGTGGCCTACTGGCAGGTCAGTCAGACTCACATTAGAAGTTTTGAGTTCAAATCTTAAGAGGGGTTGTGTCCCACCATGGGCAGTCTAGAAAAGTCATATATTTATTTATTAATATTATCATGTACTATGTGACTCTACATTTTAGATGTGCGGTTTCCCCCGCGGGAGCCCGGGATTTATAAGTAGGTTCTCTGCTCCCACCTGCAGGCGATGTAAGTCCGCCATCGAAAGGATGTCTCCCATGGAGTGCCACCCGCGACATTCCAGGGCAGATATCTCTTCTCTTTCCTTGCTCTTGTCTTCTGTCCCGCTTTCTTTCCTCTCTTCCTCTTGACGTGTAAACGTGTCTTGCCGTATTTGACACATTATAGCCGTAATCGTGCTGATGTGTCGTTAAACCCGAACACAAACAAACAAACAAAATGTGCGGTTTTTGCTCCCCATTCTTTCTTTCTTTCTTTCTTTCTTTCTTTCTTTCTTTCTTTCTTTCTTTCTTTCTTTCTTTCTTTCTTTCTCTTTC
>JBCAUA010257792.1:8965-20189 GCA_038406235.1 Peronia verruculata | reverse complement strand
CTTTATTGCAGGTCAGCAAAGTTTGTCCAAAACACCCCCCCCCCCCCCCCCCCCAAAAAACCCACATGCTTACTTGTTAAAGGAATATGTTTTCTCTTAGTAAGGACCCTGTGAATAATTCTTCTGGTTTAATGTTTGCAGACACTTTGTCTTAGATCACAATAATGGTAAACTTGTCTACTACATGGACAGTCCAGCGGTAAGTGTGGTCACAATTTCCATTTACATTCTTGTTTTGCTGAGTATTGTACATATTCTGGGTGGCAACTATTGACAGTACTTGATTTTCTAATTGTTATTTGTGGTCCAGTAACCACATTAATGAATTGCATCTGACATAAATTTAGTACATTTAATGAAAATGTTTTAAATCTTGTAGAAAGTTAGATAATGTCATATTTGCCAATAACTTCTGTTATTTATGGAAGTATTCTTATTATCAAAATATTTTTTGTTTGTAAGTTGCATAGTTCACCGCTTAAATGCATTTATATGTATCCTGGGAGCTTTTGTAATAATGCCACCTTGCTTAATGTTTAGATATGTTAGGTTTCTTTGGCATATACATCAAGAGGCCCTTTCTTACTTTTTTTTGTTGTCTGTCTTACAGAACCTGCCACAGGCATGGAGGAGCCCAGTGGGAGAGGTGAACATACATAACATATCAAAGGTATGGCAGAAACAGATGTCTCTTCAGTTCCTGTTCTATCCATCACCCATCTAGCTTTGGCTTGATGTCATTTTCTTCTATTTTGTCATGAATAAAGCTGAATCATTTTATGGAGGAGTTGTTGCGATTCTCGTCCACAGTGTGATTACTTAATTATATTGATTTTTGGTTGTATGTTTCATTCATGCTTTCAGGTTAAAAAAAAATGAAAGGGAGAGAGACATAAAGATATATGGAAAATATACAATTGTATGCCAGATCTATATGGATTATTCATCATCGCTTTTTTCACCCTGCGTCAGAGTATAGGCCATAAACAACGGACTTCCACATTTTCCTATCCTGGACACTTCCCACTGCATCTTTCCACTGTAGCTCTCCTCTCTTCAAATCATCCTCCATGAGTCTTCTCCATGTTGTTCGTGGTCTACCCCTATTTCTCTGTCTCTGTGGGATCCACCAAAGTGCATGCCTGGTAGTGATGCTGCATGGCCTCTGAAGGGTGTGCCCTATCCACCTCCATCTTCGTTGACCTATCTCACTGTCTACTGGTTCTGTCCTTTCTCAGAGAACTATTTTTCAAATGGTATCTGGCCATCTGATGCGCAGGATCTTCCTCAAGCAGCCATTTATAAAACTTTGTAACTTTTTGGTCCATGTCTGAGTTAAGCTCCAACTCTAAGTTTCACTTCCAAACAATAGGACTGATTTAATATTACACTTGAATAACTTAACTTTTGTTCTTGTAGAGATGGCACGATCCTTCCAGGTGTTGTTGAGGTTGATAAATGCTGTCCTTGCCTTTCCTGTCCTTGCCTTAATGTCTATAGCTGTTCCTCCTTTGTTATTCACTACACTGCCTATGTAAGTTACGTTGTCAACTACATCTATGGATCTGTTTTCTACTAGAATAGGTCTGTTAGCTGATGTTTTCACCTTCATTACTTTTGACTTACCTGGATGTATCCGTAACCCAATAGATTTTGAGAGAGTTGATTACTCTGTGGTTTTACTATGCATCTGTTTATGTGTCAGGAGTGCCAAATCGTCAGGAAAGTCTAGATCAGTATGGATTATTGTCTCTTGTTAAAATTTTTGTCTCAGAGTTCATCATACTGTATTATGTGAAATATTTTGAAAGGATAATAATAATATGGGCTAAGAATATGAAGGTTGGAAATATAAAGAATCACACTTTCATGGTTTTTGTTTTGTTGTTGTTTCTTTTTTGTTTGTTTTTGTTTCATTTTTTTTTTTCACAGGTCAGCGATGGTGTTAAGCAAAGGCCAAAAGTCCAGTATTGCTTCAGTGAGTGTTGATGCTTTTTATTACTCCTGATAAAGGGAGATATAAAGTTTATTGTGTTTAATAGACCATTAATTTGCTTACTGTAAGTGAAGCTGATGCTAGGAAGTAATATACATGTGTGATGTTTCTACTTAATTTTGGCAGTTTTTACCAATGTACAATCATATTTGTTTCTTCGGGATATCTTTTTATTTTAATTATAAATAAATTGAAATGGTTTAGGATTGCATTAGATATATTGCTAACTCTTATTACCCGAAGTGACGACTAACTCATCTCTAGGTCAGGGTGTGCCACTCGAAGTGATGACTCAGTGATCTCTAAGTTGGAGTGCTGTTCTCCTCAAAAACTCAATGCTACATGGCCGTAAATGGAACCACTCCAAAACTTAAAAGCTCTACGAAGGAAAAAGAAATGAAACTAGTGGGAGTGGCTTGAAATGTGTTTTTTTATGTTATATTGATATATGCCCCAATTCAACAAATTTATGAAGGGAATTAATTCCAGCAAAGCCAGGAAATTAATTATGGGTAACAAGAGTTAATGTTGTACATCAATAAGGAAGAGAAACTTGAATGGCATCAGTTGGGATCAGCAGCATAATCAAACCATTCAGTAAGTTTCATAGAAAAATAAAAATATGTTTAAATTTCAACAGAACCAAGCTGCTTTAGAGGACTGAAATTGTTTATTATATATTTATTTATTTATTCAAAAATATGTAGCTTATTTGTGACCTTTTTTATTTACAAAAAAATGAAAAATGAATCTTTGCTTATAATGTTGCTTTTATTGATTTATCAAAGCTTATATTGCTTAGAAAATTGAAAATGTCACTCATTCTGTTAGGCGACTATCATGATCATTATGTGTGGGCCCAGGCAAAAAAGCAGCTAAAATTTCAAAATTTTAAAAATTGAACTAAACGTTGTGTGTGAAAATAAAATAATTTCTGAGCATTAAGTGTGGTTTTTTTACCATGGGGATAAAAAGCACAAAACAGAGAAATTCAGCTTTAAAGTTGAGGAAAGAAAAAAGGTGTATTTTGATCCCATCTTATGTAACTTAAGCATGATGATGCAAGCCATCTGGAAGCCCACTATCTTTTGTCCGCGGCTCTGATGACTAAAATTCGAAACCTGTTAGATCGCCAATATTGGACCAGACTTACAAACGATCCCCAGAACAGATTTAGATTTCACACCTTGTTTCATAATTTTACATTGGGGTTGGAAACAAGTGCACTGTGTGTGTGAAAACATAACACGAGGGGCGGGGTGGGACATGGCAGTTACTCAAAGATTTAGGTTCAGATGGGAACAATAATAAAAGCGATTGTGGGCTAAGCGATGATTGGGTCATCAATGATGGAGGCATGTGAATAAGCATTTAGCTTGTGGGTGGTATAACACATAACACTGGCAGGGTATAACTCATAATACTAAATGTTTGGAATGCATCATGTGCTGTTGGCTACAGACACAGGCCATGGCAACAGTGGCAGGCAAGACTTCTGGTCATTGCAACACCATTACCACAACAAGAAAGTTTTTATTGACAGACCTATGCCAACAAAAATAAGTATAGATTAGGGAAATATCGTAAGTCAGGTAGTGTTACAAAAACTTCAAACAATAGATTTAGAGGCTCTGTTTTGAACTTTTTACAGTGTCACTACATGCTAAACATCTTTAGAAAATCGATTAGGGTGAAAACCCAAAATCACCAGGTAGGTCCAAAATTGACTTTGGGAGCCTGTAGCTCCGTTCAAATGCCTGCAACTTTACGGGGTTTTGCTTGGGCCCACACATATATGTTGATTGAAGTATGTTACATTTGAAAATGATTTCTTTTCTCTACTTTCCAGTAATAACAGTTGCAGGACGCCAGTATTTTCTGCAAGCTGAGCAGGATCCAGACAAATGGCAGTGGATTGAAGCCATAAAAAATGCCAGCAAAATTACGGTAATTAAGAGGATATGTTGCTAATTCAGCATCCCAGCATAGCACTGCTTTTCCTGTTCTGACATTGTGCTGATGTGTTCGTCCAGTAATGCTCAATTGCATTGTAAATATTTGTTACCAGTGCTAAATATGTACACAAGGATTTCAAATTTTTTACTTTAATTGGAAATCCATCTTTCTTTCTGCACCGACTTTTCATTTTTTTTGCTCATCAGCAGAGTGTGAATATGAAAATAGAATGATTTTACTGGACTCTCTACTCCTAAAACTTTCATGTCTTTTCTGATTATTGGGATCCAGAAGTATTGTTTAATTTCATTTGTTTCATGTAGTTTAAATAACCATACCTTGATAATGTATCACTTAACTGTACACTTTATATGAAGTCTGGTAAAAAAAATCCATAACTTGATAATGTATCACTTAACTTTGCACTTTATATGAAGTCTGATAATATGAACTCTGATAAAATGATGGTGATGAAATATTGTTTGTTTGTTTTCTGTAATTATGCGCTCTGGCTAGGCTAAAAAACTGAAATGTTAACTGATTTTCGGAGAGTGACAGAGAGGGAATACTTTTCAAGAGAATAATGTGTCAGAAACAATATTGGTGAAGTCTCCTAGATGGTTTATGTATCTGTTGATCCAGGTACCAGAGGGGTCAGTCTGTGGACCCTCTCAGACAGAATGGCATGCTGCAGATGTTCAGCAAGAGGCCTACGTGACAGAAATTGCTGGTGGTGTTGTCTGCAAGATGCCAGTGCCGGTATTTCTTTCTTACTTTCTTTCTATTATTGAAATTGAAGTTGCGCCACATGTCTGTGTCTTTGAGGTTTTTCTGAAAAAAGAAGATGGAATAAAAAAAAAAAAAAAAGAAGGAAATTTTTATTATATTGTAAATATTGGGTGAAAGATACCTTTTGACTGCAGAAGGCAAATGATATTGTGCATAACTCCAGACATTTTGTCAATTATTGAATTCATTTTTACTTGCGTATTTTAACCTCATGATTTTGTTTTCTTCTGAGAAGTTTTTGTAACTGAAAGCTTACAATTGTGTTGAATATTTAAAGTCAACAGATGCAGAATCAGACAGTGCTTCTGATGATGATGAGTCAAGGTCATCGTCTTCTGGCAGAATCTCTCCGTCCACCTCTTTAAACCGAGGATTTAATTCCTATTCAAGAGATGGAGTCAGTGGTATGGATCAAGGAAAGTCTGGGACCACACAGAGCCTCCAACCCATTAAAAAAGGATATTGTGTAAAGCAGGGTGCTGTTGTAAGTTTCTGTTCATCTCATTCTGTTTCTGTCTGTAGGTCAATCTTCCATGTTTATGTGCAAAGTCTGAACATTTTGTTCATTCATGATATGATTTGAACAGAATGTGTCAAACAAAATATAAAGTTATTAGTTTTATATCTATGTGCATGGTATCTTGGTTTTCTAATAGGTGAATGCTATACTTCCTGCAGTTTACCTTCACTATTCAGAACATAATTGTTCTATATGCTTGAAATGAATTAACCATTGGAAAGATCAAGTAATGCACATGCGATTTACATGAGACTCCTTCAAAATGATGCTTTTTGTTTCAGTAAGATATGTACTTTGACTTATATAGCAAAAGGTGATGTCCCATCTTGCACTTTCAGTCTGCTTGTTGCTGACCACGATGTATATAATGTAGATTCATCCTGGGATTATTCACTCAAACAAGTGGTCGGATGCTCACGACCTGTTTAGCTTACAAATACATGTTGTTACGCCTACGGTCATCAGACAGAAAATGACAGGCTACCCATTATGTGCTTCATTATGTAAGCCTACTGGTCTTGTCTGCTTCTTTTACGTAGAAGGGTTGCAAAAAAAAAAAATAATAAAAAAAAAAAATAAAAAATATCAATTCTTGGCGATTCCTACATAATTTTGGTGTGAAATTTTCCCGGCCTGTTATTCTATTTGAATATCTCTGCCAGCACTCATGACGGAGGTTGTCTCACTCACAGGCTATTTCTTGTCTATGAAATGGCTGTTACGCCCATTTCTTTTTTTGATAGCTATCACCTTCAGTGCCAGAATTTAACCACTTCACTTCCATGCATCAGGTACAGTCCAGTCAGTTTTTCTCTGTCCATCCACTGCTGTCCCCCATCCGAACTCAGTCCCGCCAACTGTGTGAACCCACCAGAACTGTCCTCTACTTTGTCACGGGCAATCAGAACTGTCAAGAATCCGTTGTTCGATATTACTTAGTGTCACATGCAGAAGGAGATAGATGTGAAATTGCTGCTCAGTGGATGGAGTATTGGATCAAAGGGAAAGCAGGGATGTTGGGTGGCAGGCTGACTGTAAACCTACCACATACTCCCCTTCCCATCCTACAGTGAAGTGGTAGCACACCTTTTCCTTCAGAAATATAATAGGACGGCACAAAAGAATAGAAATCTGTGTAATGAATTTTCTGAACTGATACTGTAAAATGCACTAGATCTATACTTGAAGTAAAACTGTTCACTATGTTATGAATCTGCAAAGAATGTAAGAAATGCATATCTAGTTTAATGTGTAATATTGATTATTGAATGATACCTTAAGTTCATATGGGGGTTTGTTGGTTTGTTATGTAAAACATAGTAGTTCTAAGTAGGAACTATGGATTGGTGAATTTCCCTCCTTTTTCCTCCTTTTTGAGTCAGGTATCTCTCCTCTGCTGTTGTGAAGGTAGGCAGGTCTGCAAAACAATCAATATTTGCAGTCACAATACCTGGAAGATTACCTTTTAAATTGTGGGACCTTTTGGAAACACTAAACATTAATATTTCACGAAACATTTACCTTGATATCTCTGCCTAGAGAGACTATAATAATATCAGAGAAATGCAGTAAGGAGTCCATAAATCTCCATATTTATTGAGCTTTAGGTCACCCATTTCCCATAAAACTGAATTGCCAGAGGCCTGCAAGTAATCAGTTTTAAATATATTATCTATAGAAAACATATGTTCTGAAAGATTATTATTATTATTTTTTTTTTTGAAGTGTATTTGTAAGTTATCCCTCTGTTATGGGATTTAAATGATACATACATAGTTCAGATAGTTTATAGTAGAAAATATGGGATTCAACAGCAGCAAGCATGGCACTAATCATTCAGTGTTGCTCTTTTGTTTATGTTGCAGAGGAAAAACTGGAAACGGAGGTTTTTCATTTTACACCAATTAGGTCTTTCATATTTCAAGTCAGAACAAGTAAGTTTGTATATAGTTTGTTTCAAGAGCTACTTTGGGATGTGTGATTGCATGTGACCAATCTCAGATGTATGCACAGAGGGACTTGTATATACTTATCATAATGTCATCTTCAGCACAGACCTAGATCATTCATTATAGCTGTTCTACATTGATAATGCAAATTATTTGACAGCTGTAAAGGATAAGAGCTGGAGAATATGTATCTATTCACTTCTAGCTAGTTACCTTATATTGTACAGTGGACCTCGGATCGAACGAGATTGTTGGGACTGACTTGTTATCCTCGTTGGATCCGAGGTGTCGTTGAATGCGAGGGGAGCATATATGTGTCGCTAACGTGCTTGATATAGTAGACCTCAGACTCAACGAACTAGTTCGGTCATTTTTAAAAGTTCGTTGGATCAAGCTACAATCTTCTCATTCACGCTGTGTTTAATTCTACACAAGTCAATCCCCCCTCTAACCACAACTTTGTCCAGAAAACTTTTAACAAACAGGGAAATGAATAATCTTCACAGTGATACCAATAACTCCATATGCTAAAAATTTGACGAGCGCCTGATTTCATCGTGTTGCATCTCACATTTATAAATAGTGCAGATCTCTTAATATAAATCAAGGTATAGGACTGTGGGCTAACAAGAACAAATTGAAACCCTACCATTGTTTTGTTTTCTGTTCAGTCTATAAATTAACTCCATTAACCCTTTCATTGCTCCCTGGACATACAGTGTATGTCCGAATATGACTTGGGTCCGATGCACTATTGACCTGCAGCAGGCATCACTGTAGTAGTAAACAAAGACGCTTCGTAAAACTCTCAGAGTCAATTTTATTTATTTGACAGTGTCGGTGGTAGCTTTACAGGTGTAGAGCCTACTGCATACTAGTAGTGGTAAAAGCAAGGACAGGCCTTTATAACTGACTACAAGTGATGCATCTTTGAATCGGTCAGATATAAAACATAACATAAGATTGTCATACATCGTCCTGTGTTGAGCAAATTGGGTCTGCCACTAGTTGAACAAATTTGACACATGAGCATCCTAGTTGACAGCCCTGTGATTGCACTTACAGCTAAAGATCTAGTAATCTTGATAATAATAAACTAATAAGAGCCATCAACCATTATCTAGTTACATCTACTCTTTATTTATTTAGACCTTGGTCACATCATATGCATCGTTTCATAATTTTGTTTTTAATGTGCACATCCAGATCTTTAGTTATTTTTGATGGAGAGTGGGGATTTAGTTTTAGGTCTGCACTAAATTCCCTATGAAGTGTAGGGTCACATGTGCACAGAGCGTCCTTCAGCCTCTAATATAACAAATATATCAGGACCTGCGCACCAAGCCAATCATGGGTTAATCACATCATGTCCTGCAGTAAATGAACAATGAGTTAACATGTTTTGCGAATTTTGAACGCCCTCTATGGTTAAGAAAAGCTGATCTTGTGAGCCATTAATTTATGAATGCGTAACAGGGACAGAAGTTCCTCAGGAATCTGGCATCATAAACTGGCATCTGTCTTATTGTTGGCCACAAGGTTTAAAATTGGAAAAGACATGGAGTTAAACCTTATTTGCT
Organism: Peronia verruculata; assembly: GCA_038406235.1. Classification (NCBI taxonomy): domain Eukaryota; kingdom Metazoa; phylum Mollusca; class Gastropoda; order Systellommatophora; family Onchidiidae; genus Peronia; species Peronia verruculata. Next base: position 11,399 of record JBCAUA010257792.1, on the reverse strand, counting down.
TTGTCTAACGTCATTTTGTCTCTGCTCACTCTTTTAAGTTTTTTCCTTTAACTTTGTTTTCAGTGAGCTGTGTTATATCAGTAAAACCCTGACAAATTCTGAGACAGATAGGCATGAGTAAAAATGGCAAGATGGATCTCAGTCTGTCAGACTGGGAAATTCTCGCTATATTTTATTCTTAATATACATTTTATCTCACACAGTGCTGATTTATGTTCTTTTTGATATGTATTATTCTTTAAACCTTTCTTTTTACAAAAACATTGAATTACTTAAATAAAAATGAGGTACTTTAAATTCTATTGTGTATGTGTATATTTGTTGCTGCTGTCTGCTTGGGGGACATATGAGTAGTTTTAGGTTAGAGCAAAAACACTTCTACAGAATAAGCTGCCCAAGTAGGGTGATAAAAATCATCATGTGGTTAAATGGAAGAATATTCCAGTTGTAATAGTCAGATCCTATGAAATTGTCTGAAGGATGTTGTTCCAAATTCTTTTCTTCATTATTTGTGTGTAGCCTATATGAGAGGTGACACATTGCATCAGGCACTTGTCAAACTGAGACACCCGGAGAAATCTCGTTTTTCAACAGTGAATGAATTTTTAACGTTATTTTTTTTTCTTCATAGGAACCTTCTATATCAATGTAAAAATGTATTTCAGAGTTCAGTTTGCTGAAACAGATTGAGTAACAGCCCTAAAATTGTAATTTATTGACGGATTAACAAAAGTGACTGGTCATTTTCTCACTAAATTCAGCTGCAGAAACAGGTCACCCCCATTGTCTTTAATTGCCAATAGCTCGACTTCCACTTAAGATAGAACAAAAATTTTTTAATTCATAGAAAGGGATATGAATAATCTTCACTGTAATACCAGTAATTCTATTCGTCAGAATTTGACGAGAGCCTGATTTCATCCTGTTGCGTCTCATATGTGTACAGTGTTCTCTTTGTTGTTTGCCATTTATGCATAGTCACTGTTGGTTGAAACATATGTGCTTTTTATTATTATTGGTCATAATAGTTTGAAATTAACAGAGGACTTAGAGGGGGAGCTATTTTACATATCAAATGATTGGTCCAGTTTGGTCTGATAGTGAATGGCTGCCAATATGTGTGAGTGTGTGCATGTGTGTGTTTGTATATATATATTCTGTATGTGTATACACTTCCACTATTGGCAACTAAACTCGAGTTAACTATTTGTATATTACCCACAGGATAAGCAGCCAATTCGCACATTGCCAGTCGAGGATATCTTAGAAGCCCGCCAGTCAGTAGATGGGTCAGTGACAGTTTTCCCTCCAGCATAAGATCAGATTGTTTTCCAAGGACAAAAAAATTATTGAAAACATTGATTATAGTGAGAAAATTTGTCATTTGTTTAGTGAAATTGGTTAACAGAATTATTTGCAAATGATATTTGATTGATACTATTAGTTATTACAAAGTTGAACTATCATGATCAAGCAAGATTTAATGATACACTTCAGCTACTTTATCAGTAGAACAAACTAAATGAAAATCAGGGAAACCTAAAATTAAAAGAAAGTTTGTTAATCATCATATATTTAGCCTTTCACATAACCACACTTTTATTTTCTAAATTTTCAGGTCGCATCCAAACAGAGACAACTTATTTGAAGTCCTCACAAATAAGCGAATATTTTACATTCAGGTAATGTTTTCTCCTGAATCATCTCTTGAGTCATCCTGTAATGAAAATTCGGAGATTTTGGGGCTGAGTTTCATGTGTAGTCCCAGGTGTAATTCCAAATTTTATTGTGGTACCTGTACAGAATGTTATCTTAGTTTCAGAGATGTCACACATTTGGAAATGTTGCTGTCCACAAGTATCGCAAGAGCAAAATGAGAAGATAAAATGTAAAGTTGGAAATGGGATTTTTGGGGTTATTGTGGATGTTGGAGACTGTCAATTTTATTATTATTATTTTTTTTTCTTTATCAGCAACAGTCACTTTCAACGAGTCAGTCAGCCAACTGACTCCTTTATTGATGTTATACAGGTCTCAGATAGAAAAGAATCCAGATATAGCATAGATTTACATTCAGGCCTGGTATTACACTTGAGACAAAACAGTCGGTTGATCTTGTGCAGTTTGTTCAGCATTTCAAAGTGATAAATTCTTTATTACATGCAAATGGCAGTGGCAATGGCTTGCTTAGATGCAACTTGATTCAAGAGAGAATTTGTTGCTGATAAAATTAGGTCTGACACATAAAAAAAAATAGATTCAGAGGCATTTGCAGTACTTCAGACCAAAAAAAAATGTTAAAACTAAGGTCACAATATTAGCAAGTAGACCATTAATGAATGATAATGTGCAGAATGAATTTTTTTAAGGCAAAGAATCACATACACTTATATGGGAAGGGGGGGGGGGGGGGTGGCAACTTGCAAGCAGAAAC
>JBCAUA010257462.1:0-20193 GCA_038406235.1 Peronia verruculata | reverse complement strand
TTTTAAGAGAAAAAAAAAGCTAAAAATTGCATTTTTTGGGAAAAATCCACCTTTCAGGACGCGCCCCCCCCCCCCCCCCCCCCCTTAAACAAGCACAGCAAAGGGGGGGGGAAAATCACTTTCACACTCTTTGCTTGAAACCTACACCATGAAAAATTCCTAAAAATTTGTAATGTAAGGGAATTCTTTTTTTCATATAGTTAATAATTTTATCTTTTTTTTTTTTTATTTGTGATCAAGACAAGTGGAAAGGTTATTATTTTTTTATTTTTCACACTATCTCCTTAAACACACCTTTGCATCTGTCAAAGGGAAGTAAATGTAGCAGGACTGGTCAAAAACAATCCTGATTGATCTTGCATTTTTGTTGAGAAAACTGTTTCAAGTTTGATTTGGACATCATCCTTTTCAGATTTTACATCTGTTGTATCTAGTTGGACGCAAACTTGACACCCGTGATACACATCGCAAACTCACCCTCTACATTCCCATCATGCTTCTAGTCAACTGGCAAACCATGTTAAGCCTTGGCTCATTTGTAATTTGGATCAAACACTGTGCCAGGTGAGAGAAAAAACTCTGTCAAGTCAACTGTCACAGAATACACATATATGAATGTCAACTCAATGATATTATATTGCAGATATCTTCTGGGGGAACTTGAAATGGCTGACACAAGTTTAGTATCTCATCAAAACAAAATGGACAGTTCACATTGCCATAAAGTTTGGTAATATTTATTTTACAGCTGTCCAATCTGGAGTGACATGTTCATCTTAATGAACACATACAAATTTCTCAGTAACTTATTTTGACCTAATTCAGTGCTCTTATACTCTTATCGTACATAACAAGAGATAAGTTTTGTTTAAACCAACCAGAAAAAAACAGCAGAAATTTCATGTGTAAGCAAGGCAATAAAGAGCTAGACCAGTAGTAGAACCTGCATCCCCTGAAATTTTTCTTTGTCCAGTCTATGGTCACAGTAGATTTGTTCATACCAGGCAAACAGCTGGAAATCCCCAACTTTTTTTTTTAGCAGGGGGGGTACAAACACTGGAAACTGTTGACCACCATTGACATTGAAAAATGCATGGGGTCATTGACAATTGTTCTCAGATCTCATGGTGGAACAGTAACATACGTAAGTGAGTGTTTAAATTTAGCAGGAGGGTACAAACACTCTGTGGGGGATTTCCAGGTCTGTGCTTAGTCAAATATAAACTATTGCTCTCCCAGTCATGCTGTATTGTAATAAATTGCCTCAAATGACATGTACTTAACTGTGCAGGAAGTCTGTGATATATCTTTTCGTGTTTTTTTAATTTTTTGTTTGTTTTTTTGTTTTTATTTAACTCTGCTAATGCTTTGATAGAAATCATGTCTTGTTTTAATACTCCAAATTTTGTTTTCTTTTATTTTGCTAGGTCTTGATTTTCATTTTCTAGCCTCTAAGGGAACATGTTCACTAGTTTTTTACTTTCCATTCAAAGAAAGTACAGTAATTGGGAATGCAAATGGAAACAAAATTATGTGATCAAATTCAAACTGAGAAGACTAGAGGGTTTTTTTTTTGTTTGTTTGTTTTGTATTCCCTGTGTTGTGATAGACATTGGCGGAACCAAACTTAGGTAATATAATTAACTTTTACTTTTTTTTTCTAGAACAGTGATAGAATAAATAGCACATGGCTAGTCTTATAAGTATGTCAGAGAGTGTAACATGTAATAAGGAAAACACTTACTCAGTACAATATGTATTGCCATTCTTCATGTATAAACATCACACATTGTCTTCCCCTTTATTAAATGTTCAGCTTGAAGAGAAATTTCTCACAGTGCATGTGTTAATCGATTAAGACAGATTTAGAATTTTACAGCTTTCATCCTTTGCCAAAGTACTGTAATCTAAACCATTGTTTTACTGTATTTTCATTATTTTCATCCTATAATGAATGGGTAAACTGTCACCTTATGCGTGATTTCCCAGCACCCAGAACTGGTTCCAACAGCTGAATCCTGACCCCAGCCGTATTCCAGCTGTGATAGTCTGTCTCTGTGTGGCCATCTTGCTGCAGGTTGATCACACCATTCCTTCCAGGTGAGGATCTGGCAATTTTTACCTGAACCTGCCACACCCTTCTTCATTTTTTCTGACTGTTGTAGCCTTGAAAATGTCAGCAAGAACTGCTGGAGTGACAGTGTCTCTGTAATATTGTTTACTTATGTCCAGTTTTGGTAACAGAAGCCCAAATCATGGCTCACTGAGCCCTATTTCAGAGGGCATGTATATGAAAGTGCACCCACTTTATAATCAGTTGAATTACAGTGGAGTCCACTCAGACCGAACTCTCATTAAACAAATGTCTGATAAATCGAACAAAAATGAAACAGATTTTTTTCCTCTTTGTGCCTCTTAAATGCCTCTCGCATAATTCAAAGCCATCACCACGTGTTTCCTTTAAACTGAACCGGTCAGCGCCACCACAATGGTAAAAATTGGCTATTGTCTCCACGTGGTTTCCACCAATGCAGATGCCAATGGTTTGAAAAAAAGGAGACAGTGCGGCGGATGGGTGGGATGGGTGCGAGGGGTTAAACAGTGTAATGTGCCTCATAAGTAGGTCATTGGGGGGGGGGGGGGAATAAACAGCGTACAAGGGCCAGCGTTGCTAAGCAATCAGTAGATAATCAAGCATACTGGCAGAGCAGGTACTTGTACATGCGTGAATGGTACTACACACGTTACATGTGTTATGAAGTGTATCTAATAGGTTATGGCTATAATAAAGCTATATGCCTGTGTTATGATGTTGATTCTTGCTCCGTTATGGGATAAGCCAAATTCTACATTGTGCTAGTTTTTTTTTTTTTTCACTTGCAGTTGACTTGCTTATATAGATTTACTCACAGACTATGTGAGGCTTCCTTCAACAACTGTTTTCAAAGTTAAAAAACTTTAGTAATAGCCCTTTTCAGGGGTAAAGCTTACTCAGCTGCCCTTTTTAGGACTGAAGCATCAATACCACAGTCCTTTTCAGGGCTAAAACTACACACCAACAGCTCTTTTCAGGGCTAAAAAACTAACACCATTCTATCTCTGCTTTTCTTCACATTACTTTTCCTTTCAACACAGCCCTTATAGGGGGCTAGCGATCTAACTAAAGGAGAGGGCTTAAATTTAAGATAAATGCAAACTTCGGGAGCCATAGCGCGATTTATGTATAAAGGGAAATAATCTTGTAATAGAAGAATTAAAATAGTGCCTCATTAGTCATTCGAGAATCCCCCCCTCCCCCTGTTAAAACTGGAATACAAACTCTCTTTAATCAAACCCATTAGGTTGGTCCTAGCATATTCAATTTAAGCGGATTTGACTGTAGTCTGAAAGATCTGGGCATTTTTTGCACGGAAGAACTAATCATGAACACTACAGAACTCATTTCTGCCACCAGTGATACGTACATCCAGCTGAGACTATGTTTTTTTGAATCCACCTTGTCCTACTGCTATTCATAATATTTTTGTCCACATATAAATGTGAATGTGTCATAAATGTTACGTATTATGTTTCATCACTTGTGACGTGAAAGTTTTTAAACTGTATCGGAAGCAACATACCTAACATGCTTTTCCAAGTCACTTTTATCAACAGGATTGAATGTATTTCATATTAAAGTTAGCAAATCAAAGATTGTGTAGCATAAATGTGAACTACCTCATATGCACTGTTCAAAGAGATTTGTTTGGAACAGTCATTTTTATCAATAATGTCCTAATAATAATACTTGGCAGGGACCTTAAGAAAGTCAGCTGTTGTTCAGTTATAATTTATAATTCTGTTCTTTGTGATTCAGAGCCCATGGTAACCTCTCTGGCTGGGCAGTCTACTCTCTGGCTGTAGCCTCTGTCCTGTATGGCATGGAATCTCTGTACAGACTGCCCACCTTCATAACCTTGGCTGTTGTTGTCACCACAGTGTCACATCTCCTGGGCCTGTTGGGCCAAACAGTGGGGAAATCTGAACCACAAAAGGATGAGTAGAAATGCAGAGATTGGATAAGAGGAAAGTCTGATGTTTTTTTTACTGTTAATTTCCATGTGACTGATTTAAAATGACAATATTATTATAGATGGAAATACTTGGAAACCATGATGAATGCAAGTATTATGGTAATTTGAAAAATTATCTTGTACAATTAAATGAAATAGAGTCATATTTCAGACATTTTCAGATCTCAGAAAGGACCCGTTCGATAATGATTCATGTCCTCTCCTCTGAGAAGCTGTGTGATTGTATCGTTAAGATATATTTTCATTTTCAAATTGGCCATCTCATGGGAAATCTACACTATTGTTTCAGTTCTGCTTGAGGGACATATCGTGGGTAAATCAGTTTTTCCTTTCATTTTATCTTATGGGTCCTGCCATATTTACAAGGCCAGTTTTGTGCTCCATGTTCTCCCAATGTCCGACAAAAGGAACTGAAATACCAATCAAAATATGTCCAAAGTGTAACTTCATTGTATCTGAAACATAGGGATGTATTGAAACCTCCAGTTTTCTTACAGTGTGATCACTCAGTTCCATTGGCATTACCTCATTTACTAATCATAGGTCTTGATACTGTAATTTTTAGTAACTGACAAACTAAATTATCATACCAGTGACTTGGCTGTGTCTCAGTGATGTTACACAGTGATGTTGTATGTTGAGAAGAAGCACTGAGCATGAGAGAAAATATCCTAGTGACATTCTGCAGCAGAGTCTCACTCTTGAAGTTATAATCAAAACAGTGACCCTATTGCTATTAAAAAAAAAAAAGCCTTTTATTAACTTGTTTACAACCTGAGTGTGTGATATTGTTTTGATTGGTATGCCCTTGTTTGTCAAAACTTGTCTCCGTATTCCAAAACACAGGTTATTGAAGTCCATTTTGTTTGTTAACTTAGTACTCCTTCACCACAACAGACTGGATGTAGATGTAAGAGCTCCAGCATCATGTAATGCCAGAGATAGTCAAAGTTTTATTTTTTTGCAAGAGGGCATAAGTCTTTTGAGGGTCTTGTGTTACTTCATTTTGGACATCTATGATACGCCTCAGGCTATTGCAGCTTTGCTGTCACAACTCAGTTTGCTGTTAGTCTTGAGACATACTCTATCCAGTCAAGGTTGTTATCATTTATTATTTCCTTTTGCTAGTAACAGGCGATATAATACAAAGATTTAAACAGTGTGAAGAAGTAGAAAAATCACTCTTTCTCTAGTTATTTGAAAAATGAGTCACTGAAAGTTCTAAAAAATACAATTAATAAAAAGACAATTTATGACACTGGTTTTTGCATGTTTTTGTCAGTATTCAATGTACCAATTTAATATGCTCAGGCATTGATCATTACATTGACTATACAGCACAAAGTTTGAAAAAAAGAAAGTTCAAACATGACAGTTTAATGCGTTTTTGTTGTTGTTGTTGTTGTTTTTTGTTCTTAATACATGTAGCCTACATGTATTAGCTTCGCTTGTACAACTTCTTAATACCCTATAAAGTTCAGAATAAATTTTGAGATTTAAATTTCTTGTTCAATAACTGAGTTCTTCAGTTAATTATTTCAGATTAGCTCTGGAAATAATTGTTTTTATTCCAGGTTGTTACATTTACATGTTGTAGTTTAATCTATGTCATTATGTAATAAATATGATATGAAAGGAGATGCATAAAGATTATAAATTTCCATCACATGTTTGTAGTTTTTGATCACACAAAACCTGACAAGATGACCGCTAGCTACATTTTTAATAATATGGACATATAGAAGACTAATGTTACAAAGCCAGAAGCGTGATATTGCTCCAGCTTTGATTTGTTTGTTTTTTGTTGTTATTTGCTGTCGCCTTTCACATGCTGCTTATTTCATTCACTACACATTTGTATTTTACCGCTGTGATTTAAAGTTCAAGTTCAGTAAAAGTTAAGATATGTGAGACAAACACATGGGACAGGGGCTGATATTATGTTCAAACATGCTAACTAGAACAAACAAACAAAAAAAAGTTCTCATAGTTAGCCTCATGTATGTAGAGCTGTCACTGTTGAGTGTAATCTTATAGTAAACCAAATTGTCACTATTCAGCAAATTGCGAGCTCAGTTCTTTGTTACTTTATCTCCACTTTTGGGCTATTTGGAGATCTAATATTTGTCATATGAAATAGGAATAGTAAATCTACCATATAATATAATCATTTCATCGATCACTTGCCCAAACAGGCAGATTTTGAAAATCATTTTGTCCTATTTCCCATGCTTTGCTCAACACAAAATATCAGTTTTCTCAAAATGAAAAAAATGGAGATAAAGCAACAGAGAACAGAGCTCTAGAAATATAAAGTTAACTGTTCATGTTTGTACATCGCCATTACTCTGTCATAATGGCATAGGTCAGATTTATGTGAAAATGCAACTGGTCTCTCCCGGCTTTCCTGACTTAGTCAATGCTATTTTTTTTGTAAAACAAAAAAAGACTAGTAAAATTATGTATTCATTCTAATGAATCATAGTAATAATAATATCATTGATAGAGAGCATTTACATAGCACTTGTTTCTGTTCGGTACACAAGCTGTAAGCACTAAACAGTTTATCATTACCCTGACAGACCCAATGGAGACGTTAATAGATGTTCTCAGTTTCCTGGGAAGCATACAAGGCGGCTGCCTGAAAGTGATTTAAACTTTATCAGCCTATCAGTGTCATTCATTGGCTATAGCCAGGTACCAGTTTTAACCTGGGTCAAGTCAAGAAGGACCAAATGTCAGGACCAGTCGGGATTCGAACCCAAAATTGATATAGGTCGTCAATTGACTTGTGGCATAAACCATTCTTTTTTTTCTTTTTTTTTTCATTGTCTCGGAAGTGCTGAAAATTATTTATGGGACACGTCTTATGTCATTAGCCTAGAAAACAGTGATGATATGTACAATGAAAGTCAGCCTGGCAGCATAATTATTCAAGTTGAGACATAACCACCTGATTCCTCCTGCTACTCCTGTCAGAGTTGGTTGAACACTTGTAATCATTAAAAAATCCCATTCATAGAACTGTAGATATGGCCATTTGAAACAATAGTATTAATGAATGATGTAAAGGTTGTTTGAGAAAAACAAAGGTAAAAATGGGTGATGGGAAATGCATTCGTAAATGAATGTATTTTTTGCATTTTTATGTTTTGAAAAATTATAATTCTTTGTAAATAAAGTTGAGAAAAATAATGGTATTGAAAGATGATGTGGAACATGTTACTGCATGATAGCATTTTTGCTTTGTTATTGTTTTTTTGTTGTTAATTTTTAAAATCACAATTGTTGATTGAGTTAAGTGTTTGCTGCCTTTTCATTTCTTAATTTTTAAAAAAAAATTTGCCATTCAAATTTCATATCTATATTATATCATACCTGTGTCATTGATTCTGAAAACCCTGCCATTTTCTGCAGGCTTTGTATGTGAAACTTGTCACAGAATAAAATTAAACTATACCCATTGTGGTTTGATCACTGTTTTGTGCATGCGAAAAGAGCAAGAGTATAGAGACGTGTAGTATTTACAACTGGATTTATGAAAAGCAAGTGTTTGAACAGCATATTGTTTGGATGCCACTAAAGTTGCTATATGCATGTCCACTATCCATTTTATTTTGATAAATGCACTTGTTAACCTTTCTTTTCAAACCTCTTTTCTGAGTCATATATATGAATACAGATAGTTTATTTCTCCACAAGAAAATACGTTTTGACCAGTGCAGAAAACAACCGAAACAAAAATATATGAAGAATACACAGCACAAAGATACATTAACAGTTTCCATATGCATATATATACACCCATACCTACCCACATATTCATACACACGTATCACACAGACACACACACACACAGCCACACACACATACATACACAGCCACATGCATACACGCATACAGGCATACACGCACACACACATACGCACACGCGCGCGCACACACACACACACACACATACATACATTCTTTCTTTTTACGTACCTACATACCTATATATAGCAAACGTAAATCGTACATAGGCCTACATATGACAATATGGCATTAACAATGTGCAACCACAACCGCTTGTATTAGGTAGTTTGCCAATACACAAATCTTCAAATGAGATATTGAGTATTTTCTTAAATTTTCATGTGTTTCAAAGACAAATAAATACAAAACAAATATTTAGGGGCTGTTCACATATTATGTCATCAAAAATTAAGGATTTTTTAGCCCCCTCCCTCCTTCCTGTCATCACTTATCATCCAATGATCATCCCCCCCTCCCCTTCCCAGTTTGATGACATAATCAAAATATGATTAAAGAAACACTAAACGAAAAAAAGATAATAATTGGTTGTTTTTATTCCATATTTCCTGAGCTGTTTTGCTCTGCAAGTTACTAAATCCCAAGTAAAGAAAAAATTAACAATCTTTTCCATACATGCATGTATTAAACAAATGTAATGCTTTATAACTTGTACACAATTACTACCAAAAATAGAGGAAAAACTGTATGTCATCCGTTTTATTGATTGCTTTTTTTTTTTTTTCAACTCAAATAAAAAAAATTTTAAAAATGGGAAACACCACTAAGAGACTTGAAACTGACATTGCTGTTTTTGTTGTTTTTTTTCACTCAAGGTTGAAGTTGAAATTTAATTTTGTTTTTTTCAAATTAGAATGAATAATATTTTTTTTTAACAGAAGAGAAATAAAAATTCACTAACTTTAGCAAGCTAATTGTGAGGTCCGCCATGATAAAAATGATATGACTAGAAATTTCTGGTTTAATACATGTATTCACTTTGCTTTCATTTTTGTGTTCCAAAGCTACTGAAAATTGAGTTGATTCTTTCAAAAATGTTTTTGCCCTCCACCTCTTCAGCTTCCATAAGTTCCTGATTGTCTTGGATATCTTCCTCAATGTCCCTTGTTCTGTCTGATGTTATCGGGAACTGCTACATGGTACTTTTAGCAGTTAAGCATATTTAATGTTCTTGTTTAGTAGATCTTCGTCTTTGTTATTTTCACCTTGTTCTTTTTTTTTTTTTTCTTCTTTTCTTTTCCTTTTTTTTTGATGACTTGATGACATAATCATTAGGCTCACCCCAACCCCCCTCCACATGTCACTTTTTCATCATTGGATGACCCCCCCCCCCCCCCATGACATAATATGTGAACGGCCCCTTACATCATTGAATATTTGAGCAAAGATATGTTTTGTGCAATCTTTGATTCAGAAATAGAATTTGACAAACAGTACATATTGAAGTAAGTTTATCATAATTAAAATGTGGCTGGGAATTAAAAGATGGTTCTTGATCTGTGCACTCATGACTATTCAAATCATGGGATATGCATTTTATATTGAAAATAGCGATGTTAGAACCTGTCGTCACCAATTTTCATCGTGATTCCCCAAAACTGTGTACATATGATACAATATAAGTGCATTGTGCAAATAACTCTTGGCTGTATCACACCATTCTCACTTCATCTCAGCCAGAACAGAATTGAATTTGTCAAGAAATATAGCTGCGTGGTGCTTTTTGAACAGCAGACTTGTTCGCAAACGCATTGATGAAGTGCCACAGCCACCAGCATGAACACCTGAAAAATAATGATCAACAGTACACTTCTAACCATTAAAATCATTAGAAATCAAAATTTTATTTTAAACTTTCATTTTCTTTTTCCAAATGAGTAGGTAACCTTAAAATTAGAAATCAAATAACTCAGATTGAATTTGAAAACTTGTTTGAGATTTGGTTTCTGAAAACAATATTTGATGGTTTGTCTCTCAAAGGAAGAGCACTCCTATAGCCAGAATACAATGAAATATGAATAAACAAACAGGCATTCATACACAAATAAACCAGTATATTAGAATGAATAAACAAATAGATAAATAAATAAAAGATTGTGTCATCTTCCAGAGAGATCTCATTTAAAGCTAGACTTTACTCACCTTTATTCCTGAGTTTCCCCAAGATCTTATCTCTAATGGACACGGTGGGCATGTCAACTGCACAGAGAGTTCCTAGGCCACGTGCATTTTTCAACAGAGTTGGATACTGGTTCTAAGGGAATGAAAACAAAATCTAAAATAAAATATGCAATTGATATTACAATTTTAAATATGATAAACAATTCCATAATCATGTAAACGTATTATGTATTATTTGAAAGCAAGACAACACAGTTCTGTAAAACACAGGAAGATTATGAAGATTGATACAATGAAGTTACAGTTTCAGTCATAATATACATGTATATACACATGTAATTCAGTGATGCTCTTCAAACAGAACAACCCAATCAGATCCATTATCAGATTTGGACATAAAAAAAACGAAACACTAATTCAAATGTTCTCAATGAGACAGAGGGCAAAGGAGAAACACTCAGCATTATATACTACACTATTTAAGATGAGATCAGTTTGGAGAAGCATTCTTGTAAATGAAACCTTGCACATTTCTAAAGCTATGTATAAGCCATCTTTCTGTGCATATACATTATGGTCCAAGTAAACTCAAGTCATTCAGCAAAATGGTATTTTTCATCTCTCCTATGAGACTGACAGGAAGTCATGATTCAGTGACTATTTTTTTATGGCATCATCTTCAACAATTTAAAGAGATTACAGTCTGACACGCATAAAATTTGTTTCCTGTCTACACTGTACATATACATTGAATCATATAAGTTCACAATTTGACAAGAGATATAAATAAGATAAATTAAAAACATACTATGAGGGAGGGCAAGGAAAATATCAATAATATTGTTGAATGCAGTGACGTAAACAACTGACAAACAGCCATGACTGTCTGTCACTCTCTTATATGCTCTTCATCAGAGGCAAATTGAAATATTTCAAATATTGAAATTGAAACCTTGTTGTCTGATATCTTCATCTATTATTTAATAAGGATGAATTTGCTATATCCTGAAAGGCCACAAAACATAGCCACACAAACCAGATCACAAGCCTTACCTGTAAATCTTTTAGCCCCTCCAACAGAGTTGTCCCAACTTGAGCTGCATTAGACAGTAAATCCTCTTCTTTTACCTCATTGATCACCTGCTCTAGCAAGACCAGTTTGGATGGGTCACCAACCCATGTGTTGTAAATTCTGTATCCCTGTCCATAGATGGAAAATGGGAAGTGTACAAATATCTCTCTTTCTCTCTCTCTCTCTCTCTCTTTCTCTCTCTCTCTCTCTCTCTCTCCATCTTTTTCTCTTAATTATTAGACCTTTCACACAAGCATACTTAAACACAAGGCTGTAAATGCACTTTTTCTTTCTTTCTTTCTTTTTTTTTTTGTCACAAAGGATTTGAATTTCATTATCAGTCTTCTGTGGTTTAAAAGCAAAATTCGCCCAAGCAATGTTTTATATGCATGCCAACATTTACAAACACCCCCCATGTGCCAAAGCAAATTTTCTGCAATAGAATTACAGTGTAAATGAATGAGAAAAACGCAGTGGTAAAAGAAGAGAGGAAGACAGGGGAGGAAGACTGAATATGCCTATGCCAAAATAAAATGAATGAATTATCAGCAAAATACTAGCTATAAATTTAACTAATATTTCCATGCGGTAAAGTTCTGTGTTTCAAAAATAAACCAAGAAATAGATCTACTATGCCACTCACTTCTGTGGGTCGAAGTTCGTCTGTGAAGTAAAAGCCTCCAGACAGCATCTTCTTGGAAAAGGTGACCACATCAGGAGGTTGTCTGAGATTGAAATGTTCGTGAGCCCAGAACTTGCCAGTGACAGCACAACCTGTCTGTACTTCATCTATCATCAGATATACATCGGTCTGAGGACAATCAACAGACAGTGAACATGAGAATTTCTTCGTCGTATGTGGTATCCGTATGTGGTATCCGCATTTTTTTTCCCAGCACAACATGTTCTCCCATATGTTCGGCCCTGATCTCCCTATATAGGCTATAGTGCATTCTAGAGCTTGTATAGTACACCATTACTGTCTAACAGTGAAAGATAAAAGTGATAACAATGCGAGGTACATTTAGTTGAGACAAATAGATCCCATATTATACCGTAACCTTATACATGTAATTATGTAGGCTGCCTATTTAATTAAATATGACTTGAGTTCAATGGCACATATTTCCAAAAGGAAGCTCAGAATACGGTAGCTTGCATATTTATTTTATTTCATTTTATGCTCTTTTGTTTTTTTGTTTTCGTTTTTTGTAACAGACCTTGGTCCACAGAGGGTTAAAATGACGATGATGATCGTTAGCAGATGAAACAAGGATGAAAGCAACAGGCAGGTTATTATACCTCTTTACAGATATCCTGGAGACCTTGGAAGAATGCGGGTGTGGCATGGTTGTCTCCCCCTTCAGACTGCATTGGCTCCACACAAATGCCAGCTACGGGCTCTTGTCGCCGAGCATATTTATCAATCAGATCTCGAACCTGTATTTCACAATAAAGGACATTCTTATAAAGGCATGCCAGTTCCATAGGTGCCATGCATTTTAATCACACATAATTTTGTTCCAGTGCGACATTATTCGTACCCCGAGGATCTCTCACTTTTATTTTTTATAACAACGGTTAGTTTTTCTGCCTTCATTCATAAATTGACATTGTAAGTAGTGCCAATACAGAGAAGTTGCCAACATATCCTCACTCCATAGGCCAAGCAAACATATATATGTGTACATGTAATACAAATGCTTAAGTGTGAGGTGTTACAACGGAGAAATATCTTCGCTAGTCTGAATGAAGGTCTGTACGCACTAATCATCTAGGTGTGACAAGATAAAGCTGCTTAGTGATAGGCCCTATCCATATTTACTATTGACGCCCGGATCCTTGGAAAAAAATCCCTAAATTTGTAAGCAACATCCGGATGTATTTTTACACTAATAAATAGTTTTTAAATACAATGGACTTACAAGCTGCGAATGAAATGAATGATAATTACTGTGATCCGACAGCAGCTGGGTCACGGAGTTTTAGTGGCTAACACTAATACACACACACCTTCTCAGATATAGCTTACAGTTATGCTATCCTAACGACATTGTCAAACCTGTTCCAAACATCTTTGTTCTTCTTGCTCATTTTCACGACCAAACTCCTCCAGAGGATATCTGAGTTTAGGGAATGGTGCAATTGGCCAATCTGGCACCGGGAAGTCCAACTTGTGAAACCATTTAGCGTGACTCATGGCTAGAGCACCTAGACAAAGGAATAGGAGTACAGATATAATGTTTCAGTTATATCTCTTTTTTTTTTTTCTACCACAATGATATACATGTATTGATAAGAAGCATGGTGAGATTTTAGTGATACATATACCTGTATAGTATACATCAGTATGACATCATTATTGAATATCAATTTTTTTTTCTTGAAGATAATAAGGTGTGCAAGTAAAGATTTATTTAAGTAGAAAATGTTCACATTTTCTTTCTTTTTTTCTCTCTCTCTCTCTCTCTTTCGTCAGCATAATAAAGGAACATTTGATAGAATAATATTGTTGAATTTATTGTTGAATTCTAAAGATAAAAATCGGTATCTGACTGTTGATTATAAAATTTTTAGACCATGCAAATATTATACATCTAATATTTTATAGAGACTAAAACTTACCCATACAACGACCATGAAACCCATTTGTGAACGAGAGGAATGAGAGCTTGGGGCTTCCAGGCAACTGGTTCATCAAGCTGGATTCCATTTCTTCATCTGTTGGGGCTCTCTGCCCTCGAATCCTGCGCTGAAAGAAAACATGGCCAGCCACAGTAATCTTGCCTGGCAGAGAGGACTACAAAACCGGACTGATATCTAAAAGTTTTGAGACAGACATGCAACAAATACTAATCTTTTGATATGGGAGAAAAAGACATACTGTATTCACTCTAGACATGAAATTAAACAGAAATTAAACTGCATGTACCGTGAAGTCTAAGTAGAGTTGAATACGAACAAACTTTCTTGAAAATACGTTCATATATATAAAGGATTTTAAAATCATTCATGCGAATACATATGGATCTCTTTAAAACTGCATGTAAATGTTGGTGTATGAAGTTCAAGCATCTCAGGAACCACAGCCGATATGTATACATACGGTATTTCTTGTAAATAAAGTATAATTATGTCTTAGCTGAGTCTCTCGTTTCTTATGTTCCTATTTCTGACTTTGCAGTTACAATTTGGCATTCCGAGTAATTTTAATCCCCTTTAGGTTCCACCCACCTGATATGCCATAGCAATCGCTTTCTGGCCACTCTCTATTGAGCAGGTACCACATCCCATAGTCTGTACATGTCTCAATCCAGGTGGAGACACCTGAAGACAGTATTCAGTGATAATTCTGTTATGCACACAGAACATAAAAATAGAATAAAATAATTGAAAAGCACGAACTATTAAGCATGTATAACTGAGATAAAAACCTGTAAGAAAAAGTGTGCATATATTAACGTAATGTTATCTCAGGGATAAGCTGATAGGAACATTTAAAATTTAAAATAAAGACAAACGTGAACGCAATAATATTCTGTCATGTTATGATCTCCCCCATCATCTCTCCCGCCTCTCCCCCCTTCCTCCCCCCCCCCCAACCCCAACAACCCTCACCAGACCCTATCTCCCGAAAAAAAAAAATCACATTACTGCGAGCGAAAAATCTAACAAGATAGGCATGAACTACAGGTGGAAGGAGGAGCACAGTTGCTGTTCTTGTGGCGCCAGGTGCTGCAGTGCAGGCTACATGCCTTCACTGATACACTTTGGATTGAAACAGGTAATTACATGAGTGAACAGTTTTGCCACATGATGGCGTAATGTGCGGGAAATTCGCGTTATCTTTAAAAATATTTGTATTGAAGCAGAGAATGTTACATGGTGCAGAAAATAAGTGGCGAGAAAGTGGGGCAGTATAATGATAATTTTGTGAACACAGACGAAACCTCGACAAATGGTCGACAGCGATGTATGAATTTGCATTATATTGTTAATTGCGGTTTTCTTGTTGTTTAGAAGCCTGTGTGTCTAAATACTCACGGACAAAAGTGTTTTCTGAAGCCTGTCAGTGAAGTCCGCTGGAGGGTAACTACCTAAGGCTGGCCGGTTTATGAAGGTGGTCTGTGAAAAAATTGGCAAAAAAAAACAACAACAACAAAAAAAATCAGGTTGTTATTCACAAGTTCATATGAACATGACCAGGATATTTTATCAGGTCCCTTCACGAATTTCTTAACTTATGCAAATTATCCGATTCCCACAATTAATGTAAATACACACACAAAGACACCCACACATACACGGGCACGTAGCCTATAGGTAATTCCGAAGACCTCAGAGTGATGTAGATCTAAATTCCTCAAACACGAACAAACTGATGATATGGCATTCAGCTCCTACGAGTATTTCATACCTCAAAGCCTTCCACTTTTCGATATCAGCTACAACGGGAAAACTTAGTCATTAGTCTAGTTTCTGAGTGCATGTCATATATATACATAAAATTTAAAATAAAGTAAAATAAAATAAAAATTAAAAAAAAAAACGGCGAAATTTGGAATTTCATTACATGGCATTTTTGAAGTTTCTTGAAATTTTCTTCTGCTCACAGAGAGCTAAACATAAATTATCTAATCTTTTAGATCTTATGGTAAACAAGATGTGCACAAACTTTTATCAAGTTCCGCTGAAATTTGGAGGAGGAAATATATTTTATAGTTAGTCATTCTAAAGACGTCAAAATCCAAGATGGCTGCGTTGCCATGACAACCATTTGAAGAAGTCAATTTTTTTTTCACTGTTGTCCTCTCATTTGAATATGTCGAATTCATTGGAAAAGGTTGAAATAGTCTATCTTTATTGAGAAGAAGAATCACCTTCTGATCTGCCCCCCCCCCCCCCAATCCTCCCCTTAAAGGAGGATCATGACCTCCGCCAGTGACAAAAACAAAACGTCATTGATTTAGATCATAACTTCATGTATTTCATAATTTAATATTATAATTTACTCACCAAATTATATGGATCTGACATGGCACTGACGAACCTGGGATGATTATAGCCTGGAGGTGAAAAAAGAAAAAAAAAGTGGAAATACATACATGTAAGAATAATGATAGTAATAATAACAAAAAGAAAAAAAGTGGAAATACATAATAATAATAATAATAATAATAGCAATAATAATATAATAATAATAAAGAGAATAATCGAGAGCATTTACACACACACCGCTTATCCCCGTACTGTGCACAAGTCAAACTCTAAGTGCTTTACAATTCAATACATGTACCACCCTTGACAGACCCAAGGGAGACACTCAGTACGTTCTCAGATGCTTGGAAAGCATACAAGGCACTCAAAACCTCATCAGTAGGATGATATCATTTTATAATCATAATAAAACATAAGTAAGTACAGGCATAGATTTCAACTTAATAAAATATACTGAAAAAAAAGCTAAAATAAAAAACAAAAAACAAAAACAAAAACAAAAAAACACCAACCACTCCCCTCCCTAAAACATATATTAAATATTCTAAACTGGACACACCGCTCAGACATGATGGAAATTAATTACATGGCTTTGTTTAAGATCGTCTAAATATTTCAGATTCTCTGCCAGACTTCTAGGAATGCTTTTAGTAGCCAAACAATTAAAGGGGGAGGGGGGGGGGACTTAAATGTTCTCTCGTATGAATGTGGTTTTTAAAAAAGGGGAACCTGAAAATGCTTCCATTTTTTTTAATAGGCGCCAGGTCGTATTTTAGTTATCTTTGTCAGCCTGCCAAATGTGGCGGAGAATACGGCGTAGGATAACCAAATTGTTTTATGTAGACCACTGTTCATAGTTTCTCTTTCGGAGGGACACATAAATAAGCAAATGTTTATACAGTGTCATTCGTGTTCTATAGAAATGCAATTGAGCATTGAATTCATGTAGTACGTAGATTAGTAAACCGGCGAGAGGTTTCCTAACGTAGTTAGATAAATCGCCCATTTAGTGAAAAAAATTTCATCCTCCAGTGAATCGATATTACAATGTACATGATATATCTCTGCCATATCTCCCTCAACACCTGGCGGATAGAATGCCCTGACAAGCTGACGGGAACAGGCTGTCCGAATGAGTGTGTTATCCTCACACGAGACCACCAACCGGTTAGGGTTCGTGATGAATACTGGCGTTGCATTACTCTGCTAGGGGACACCTCTGACGGGGTGGGACTGGTTGTGGACGCTGGACCGCCGGGCTCACTGTGGATCCGGAGAGGGGTGAGGGACCCGAGTGCGCTGGGCGTTACCGGCCGACAGTTCGTGAGTTAAGCCCAGGAGGAGGATCTGCGCCTGCTCCCGCGTGCAAAATCCCATGCAACATGTAGAAAAGAGAGATGTTGGTCCGGTCCGGTATCGCAACAGAGAGGAAGAAGTGTGCGAACCTGTGTTGATTCTTGCAGCTCGCCGCTGCAAAATGCACGGGGTGGAGGTCTCCACTGGTCAAGCACAGTGACCTATGCCCGTCCGGGACACGGAGCAGCGGTCTGGGCTGGCTGCGGCCGACCACTTGGGGGTGGGTGGCCCGTGGAAAGTTCGAGGAAAGTGTGCTAGCAATGAGGAGCTCTGTTCCTATTCTCCACCTAAAACAGCGAGATTTGTCGCACCAGATGGAGAATCTGTCTCCCGGAGTCCTATGGGCCCTCCTGCTGGCCGCTACCCGAACTAGGAACGAGGAGGCGCTTGCACTGCAGAGAAATCGACAGAGAGTATGGGCAGGTGCCAGGAGGTCTTATCAGTATGTGGCACCACCCATATCCTCCTAGAGCTTGGTCCGGTTATCTGTAAACAGGCCGGCCTTAGCCATTGGTCCTGCCCAAAGCCTCAGGCTCTTGGCATATCGGGACTGGTGCTATGCTTTTGGTGGCGTCCCAGCTGATCTCCTTGTGTTTCTGCTAGGCAGCCGTGCTTCTTCTGGACCCCGGGTCGTCCTCCCATCTGCTGCCCGCAGAGGAGGATAAATCCCAGATCTCGGTGCGCGCCCCGGGTTGTTTGGCGGCTAGAGTCTTGGAGGCAACATGGTCCTAAGCAGGTATACAAACTCTAAACACAATCTACCACCCATGCGCTCCACTTTTACCCCCAAAACACTACACGCCACCTGTGCCAAGAGTCTTACAGCTGGCACGCACTTGGGGTTGAAATCAAAGCGAATAGAATGCAGTTTTGAAAGAATGGAGTGATAAATATCTTTTCATTTCTATCAATGTGGACAGTAAAATCTGAATTGTTAGGAAATATTTGATCTGTGGTAAAAGAAAAGGCTATTATGTCAAATTCTGATAGTTCTGGGCCGAAAAATTGGACAACTGTCTTGTCTTTCAGTGCTCTGGGGGAGGGGGGGGGATCTCGGCCTTTCTTCTTCCACTCATGTCATATCAGGCCAAGCGGAGAGTTGCAAGTCAGACATATCTTCCAACTGTGCCTTACTCAAATGACGCCCCCGTCTTGGCCAGGGGTATATAAATAGCTTCTCTGCTCCCACCTGCAGGCGGTGAAAGCCCGCTGTGTGTGGGATGTCTACCATGCAATGCCAGCCTCGACGTTCCGGGGTGACATCTCTTCTCTGTCCTTGCTCATGTTCACTGCCCCTCTGTCTTTCCTTTCTTCTTCTTGACGTGTGAACGTATCATACCGTGTTTATCACAACATACCAGTGATTGTGCTGATGAGCTGTTAAACCCCCAACACAGACAAACAAACAAAACAAACTCAGATGATGCACCCCTTCATCATAACGTTCTTTGCAAACACAACATGACGATTAGAAAAAAAAAAAATTAAAAAGCGGATGCGTGCTCACACTGTCACGAGATAATTATAACATCTCTTTTTCCTCCCTTGATTTTATTGGTTTTCGGCCATAAGAAACAGGAATGCTGCGAAGAAATTATTTTCTGGATCAAAAGATTCAAAATTGAATTAATTCCCGTTTGAAAGGAATCTGCAAGATAAGATTTAATAGTTTGCTTCCAGAAAAAAAAAAAAACAAACAAACAAACACCTGTGCTTGTATGTGCATGATCATCTTGCCGTCCGGTAGGCAACCTTTAACATCATACATCAAATCTGAATCAATAAAAACAAACAGGTGGCAATATTGGCCAAAACTAAATACATGTAATATGTTTACTTTGAGCTAAAGCCTTCTCCAGGAATCAACTAACAGACACTACAATTATGTGCACATGTTAAAAAATGGTTGCTATCTCATGAACGTCACAGATCAAAAACACATGATTCCATGTAGACCTCGTAAGCCTGTACTGTACTATACACTTTTTTTTTTTTTAATCATCATTATTTATTGAAGCCGCACGGGCTTCTGGATGCATTTCCATAATCACTCGTAACTAATGGTGTCAACAACAGCAACAACACACTAGAACAACAAAACCAGATGGTTATCACTAGACTCTATATCAACATTTTGGGAAATTTCATCCACCCAAGAAGTTTGTCTCACTTCTTGGCTTGATCCCGTTACAATGGGTAGGAAATTCATCATGAATTCGTCACTATGAATGACAGACTCATAGCCAATTGAACCTCGGTAGGCTACATGCGCATTAGGCCGGCTGACCTTCTGTCTGTAGAAGCATGTGTAAAGTACAGTAGTTCCTCATTTATTGCAGTTATACTCTTCGTGGCTTAACCATGAAAATGTATAATTATTTTATTTCTGTTTAGCGGGGTGCGCCGTTAAAAATGAAATATTTTAATTCCTATTATTTGCCCCACATGAGATCGTACATGACGATAAGTTTGTGTGTAACGCTACAGAGGGTTGATGACAATATGTGGGAGGTTTACATAGGTTTAAAAATGTACAACTCAATAAATGTAGCATCCTTGCTTCGCAGATTTTCACTTATCGCGAGTAGTCCTGGAATTCAACACCCGCGATAAACGAAGGAATACTGTAATTTTGAACAATAGAGAACCCGCGTTTCTACGGCCGGGCCTTAGGGCGGAGCGATACTGGAAGATTTTGGACTATTTCACTTTCCGCGGGCGTGATCTGGCCGACACAGGCGAACCGCTGGTGGTCTGTGC
>JBCAUA010257242.1:0-20194 GCA_038406235.1 Peronia verruculata | reverse complement strand
AACACATTTACAGCATTAAAAGATTGCTCAACTCAAAAATGTGGATTTTGGCTTTCACTGCCGACCTTGGCCTTAAGTATCAGTGATACAGTCAGTTTCCATCTGTCCATCCATTGTCCATTCCCACCAGCACTTATAAAAATTCTGTTATTGAAATATTGGATCAAAGAGGAGGAAGAAAAAATGAGTGATGGATGACTGACTGTGGACATACTATGTACAGTACATTTTCCCACAGTAAAATGTTTAAGTGTGTTTTATTGCAAGTCAATGAAGCTATGTTGGTGGCTTTTAGCATGACTGTCACCAATGACTTTTCTACACCAGAAGTAGCATTAATGCTTTCATAAACTGACATACTGATTCTTACCTTGGGGAACACCTGCGTTTTTGAGTCTAGGTTCCAAGACCTGAATGGAATCATCCTCCAGGTAAAAGTATATTTTACATTTCCTGACACGGTACTGCTCTTCTCGTTTCTCATGCACTGCTTCTTGGTAGTATGCATCAAAGCAAAGTACCTGTACAGAAGAATAAAAAGTATCAACCAAAGTCCTGATGATGAAGAGAATTAAAGATGATACAGAAAAAATTAATGAAAAGCAAAATTCCCTTCATAACATGATGCTGTGTCTAAAGTTATGGATTTGTAGCCTCGTCCAGTGTTCAAGTTACATTTGGCCATTGACACATACTTGCTGTGTTCAGGATATCATACAACTGATCTTATAATTATGATTTCAGTGATAAGTGTTATGCAAGATATAAATTGTCTTTACATATTTTTCAGACTTACCTGTCTATCAAAGGCAACCCAGGCTGGCAAATTACTCCCATCTCCCTTTGGAAAGACTGTGTTGCGAGGTTTGTACTTCTGACCAAGCAGTGGCTCACCACCAATTCCTGGCTTTTCTGCTCCAACCATCATTGCTGTTTCATTTTCATAGTCAAAATGATGAGATTTGTGGTACTTGGTTTTCCCAACCTATGAGAGAAAACAAGCAAATATCAGCCAACTGAAAATTGAGAGACACCAGCAAAACTTACAGTGCATTTAATAAATTGATTGTATTTGCATATCATAATCCTTTCCAACATTATTATAAAACACTAACACTACTGATAAAAGATCAAGACTGTATAACATCACTTTCTTCCCCTTGCACATAAACTAAAACAAATCATGCCTGGAGTACCTAAGTTTATAATCACAGGTTTTCAGTAATTATGAGAGACATTCTAACTAAGGTGACCAGTCGAAGTGATTCTTTCATTCCATACTTGTTTCTTTTAAAATGCTCTTAAGAACAGACTGTGTAAAGTGTAAGCTAACTCATTTAACTAACTAGACTCTAGATCTTTATACCGAATGATGAATAATGATTCGTCATGATATCATCTCAGAGACCCAGAAAGATACTTCTGGATCTGCCTCTTTCTTACAGCCCATCAAACACAAGTTCTATTTGAGGTGCATGGCGAGAAAACAGGGTAGACGTAGCCATAATAGAAACAAGCAACACACCGTGGTTCATTAATGATGCCCGGTGTTTGCGACACGGTAAAAAGAGAGAAAATAAAGAATATTTAATAAAGAAAGAAAACTAATAAGCTTACATTCTTGTTGAATGAATTGCCCGGTAAAAACGGCAAAGCCATGGTGAGAGCAGCTGCAGCGGCAAAACACTCAAAACGGTGGGCCTGGTCCTCAGTCTATCGCTACACAGCAAACTTACTAGGTTTAGCACCGTTGCTATGGAGCTGATACAAATAAATCAATACGCCGGAACCTGGTTACATATATAAACAAATTTTAATGTAACATTCTCAATGACTAATACAGAATCATGTCATAATTTCATTTGAAACATTACTACCCATTTTTAATGAAATTATCGCTGCCTTTTCATAAATTATCTTTAATAATATAAGAACTAGTTTGTATTTAACCGGAAATAGTTCATGATTTACTAAGGGAAATTACTCTGCTATTGTAATGTCACCCATTTAAAAACTGTCATAAAAATTATCTGCATACTTTTCGGTTCCACACCCATCACAATTCGGACATGTTATATTTTTGGTGAAGGGAAGGACAGGTTTTGTTTTCGATCTCATGTTGCAGTTATATCTGACAACTGCAGTCAACGTGTTGAGATTTTAAAAACTGTATTAAATATAATTGTAAATGGGGACGTAATTCTCTTCTAATTTACAACTATTGCTTTAATAGTGATTTCCCCTGTAATATTTTCATCCGGGGAACCTTGTATCCAAAGCGATACCAAACATTCGGTCACCTACTTCCGTTGCAAAATTTTCTCTGTGACTGGAATGAGAGAGATTTTTGTCGGGATGTTTCTTTTTTGAATCACAGACAAAATACGAGATAAATCTATCCACCATGTCACGCTACAGCAATAGTGTCCTTGCTGAGATTGAGTGGGACGAGGGTCTCTCTATGCCAGTCGCCAATGCAGACAATAAAGCATTGGAAAATGAGGTGAGTTATTAGTGTTATAGGCCTACTGTTAAATGGTTTATGCGAACAGCACTAGATCTAGATCTAGCTGATGTTCGAGGCACCTCTGGAGTCACTTTGATGACATATTGTCGTGCATCGTGTTTTGCCAACAACTGAAAATGTAAAGTGGTTAATTTACAATCTGTACTGAAATGAAGATCAAATGCAGTGCTTGTGCCATTCACAGTGCTAGTTTTGAAAGCTGCTGCTTTTTTCCAATAAATAATGCAAATGTAGCTATTCTAGCTGCTGTTTAACTTGTTGTCTAAATGCACACTTGCAATGCATGGCCAGTAGCTTTTATCAGTCAAGTACTCCAGTCTTCCCCCTCCCCCCCCCCCTTTTCTTTAATAGGAAGATGCTATTTTCACTGTGCGGTGATAATAGTAGGGTGGGCTATTTTCACCTTCACCGTACGAACACCAAATAATAGAACAACCCCACTGGCTTGACCTGCTCAAACCCTTAACCAGCGCAAGTCCACTCTAACGCTTTCATGTAGGTCCGACAAACAGGTGACGGTCCTCCCTAACGCTAACATGTATGAGACCCTCGACCAGCGCAAGTCCACCCTAATGCTAACATGTAGGTCTGATGAGCGGGTAACAGCCCTCCCTAATGCACCGTACAGTGAAAATAGTCAATCTGTATTTTATATGTTTTCATCAGAGACATAGCCATTCTGCATCTGATCAAATTTGATTTTCGCAATTTCAAATATTGTGTTATCAGTAAAATCAGAAAGGCGAGTGGATGAAAATGGAATCATTAACATGTCTTATACTTACTTTGCTGTTGTATCTGGTTATTGTGTAGTTTTCTTGAGTGCAGTAAGGCTATGGTCATGTGCTTTCTGTACACATGAAAGTGAGCATGAGAAATATGAAGCACAATTATGGTTTTCTTTTGTCACCTCCACAAACATTGGAGGTAACACAATTCTTCTATAAATGTCTCTAGCATAAGTGTCAAAGTTTCTTATCAAAGTATGGTTGATTAACTGTCATTTCCCATAGTTGTACATCTATAGATTCACTGTTGCATCATTTCTTTGCGAGAAATAGAAAAGAAACGCACCTGCTATGAAATTCAAACCACCATTAAATATGGGCATTAATCAAACAACAGGCACTTGAACTCATCAATGCCAACAGTACCAATTATAGGTCATATCCTGCACTATAAAATTACCATTGCATAGTATCACAAAGTTATTCAACGTCAAGGAATCTTTATGCAATATTTAGTTAAAGGCAAGATGTGCAATTAAAAAAAAAAAATGGAACATCTTCAGAAAATTGAAAGACTGCTACTAGAAAACAGAAGGTCTTTGAAATGATTCTCAATAACATTGAAGAGGAACAAATAATATTCTACCTGTCAAATGAGTTTTGAACTTGTTTTGATGGCAGATTTCTTATACAGAATGGGAGTACAATCTTTCTGTCAAAACAAAAGCCACATATGAAACAGCTTATGAAAATGAAAGACAAAACAACTAAGAGGAAAAGCTTATAGCAGTGAATGCCAAAAGCAAACTTTGCAGAGCATCCGTCAAGTTTTTAATATAATTATGGCCACCTGTAGATATTAGGTTTTGTTCTAGAATCTGATATGAAGGTATACAAGTGAGCAAAGAGCTATGCTTTATTTTATCAATCATTATTTTTAACCACACAACCATGCAATGGCCACTTTTTAAAAAAAAAACATTTTTTACCAAACAGGGATTTGGGACTACAGCATTTTATACTGTGTAACTAATGCATGCTATATTAGATTCAGATTATTTGTGAATCTAAGGCTGAAACAACCTAGTATAAATGCATGTCAAATACAAATGTGCCTCAATCGGTGAATCATTCAAACAGGTCCAGAAGAAACAATCACAGATTATTGCAGAACAAAATGATCTGGCAGAGACAGAGGATCGCATCCGTGCTATGTTGGAGCATCTCAAGAATGTTCGACAGGAACTCCAGCATACACAGGTAGGGAATGGCATCAGGTCATATTATCTTAATAGAACATGACTAATTAATACTTCTTCTATTTATCATTATCAGGCGCTATTATCCATACATTAGTGGACTGTTTCTTTGGAAATTTGTTATTTAATCAACTTTTTGTCCTGTTCAAATCTTTAGTCTTTCAACTGATTCATTGATATTATTGTTGTGTTGTTTTTTTCATTCTTTTTTTTTTTCATTACCTTAGAACTATCTTTAAAACATTACTGATGCTTTTTGAGATATGTAGCTTTATTATGACCATCTGATTTTCTTTGGCAGGGTTTGGTTACAGCGAGAGAGAAAGAGATAGAGACAGAGGATCACTTGCTGAAAATTGCACAGAGAGAGGAGGGTCGGCTCAAACAAGAAATTGCAAGACTGAAAAAGGACATGGATGAACTGAAGGAAAAGAAGAATGCATACGAGGTACAAAAAAGTAAACTTTGTGAATCTGCAGGACTCTGTGTGAGACATGACTTTACAAAAAAACAGTGGAGAAGACTTTGTGTTTTCATGAGTGAAATTATCATTATTCCACCTCAAATGAAGACAGAGAGGCTGCAAAATTTGTCTAGTCCTATGACAGTTACTCAATAATTATATTATCAATAGTAATATAAAATGGATGCACTTTTCAACATAATATAAATAAATCATAGATATATACACATATACTTATTTATCTTCTCTATTACTTAGACACAACTATTTTTAAGACAAGTATATTTATTGATTTATTCACCCATTGTCTGAGGTACAGAAGATTTAAAATTTTGTTCAAAGAACACTAACAGTCTTAATATGTATTTTACTTTCACACTCAGAAACAGTTCAGATTCTCATGATAATTTATGCGCCACATATTGTGCTGTTTTGCAGAACAACATCTTCAAGCAAACACAGAGGCTTGAGGAACTCAAATCACAGATGAACTGGGATCAGCAGGCCTTGGAAGCATGGCTTGAGGAGTCAGCTCGCAAAGATGAGGATGCCATGACTATACAGAAATATACCAGACAGGATGAAAGCAAAATAAAGGTATTCAGATATTTGTTCACTTGTGCTGGCAATGTATAGGAGAAGCAATGGCTCATTTAGGTTGTGGTAAATATAAATACTCATTGCATTAGCAAATAGAAATAATGCTGTGGATTAGGTAGATTTGAGGACAAGATCACAGCCAGGAAAGGTGCACAAAGAACATAGAGGAGATAATGAATAAGTGTTCATTTGTGGGAGATATTGGTTGTTCTGGAGTACAAATAAAAATCAGAGAAAATATATGAATAACATAAAGGGATTTAGTTAAACAAAAATGCTAGGACTAACAACATGAAGACTACAAGCATTATATTCTTATATAAAATGAAAGTCTGACTTCGGACTGTTTGGCATTCAAGTATCATCCATATGATAAATCTCACAGGAAGTAGTAAGTGATAAGACAAAATAAAATAAAGTGCAAAAATTATCTATTTATACGTGGCATTTACATAAATGCAATGTTTATATTCTACAGGAATTGTCTTTGCGTATGGAGAAGTTAATGGATGAAGCAGCTAAGAAGAAACATCAACTGGACAATGAGATGACCAATACCTTGACCTCTCAGGTATCAGTTAGTCTTCAACTCGATTCATTTAATATATTTAGAGTCATGGAGAGGAAAGAATATTGAACATGACACTGTCAGTGTGAAAAAATATGCATGGTTGTCTTATGTTGAGTTTGTCAAGGATCATTTGTTACTAAGACTCTTTATTTGTTCTGTTTTGTTTTGTTTCTTTTAATTCAACTACAGAGCCAGTACCACTGAATCATGTAGTGAAAATTAAGTATATTAAAAGAAGATGTTTTTTTATAAAAAAGTAAAACAGTATTGTGTTTGAATTAGACATTATATCTCTTGGTTCATAAATTTTAGATTTACAAGACAAATCTATATATTTAATTTTGTTTCTTTGTCATAGAAATTGTCCTGTCGGTGTTTGATTTTGGTTTTTGTTATTTCTGTTAGAATGTTTAAGTACATAATGTGGGTTTTGCATCCTCATTAGAAAATCAGTGGATTTTATTACAATTTTAAATACTTGAAACAGATTGAGCTTGATAAGATTGCAGAAGATTTCCGCAAGGCTCACGCTGAGAGGGAGGAATTGCTGTCCCAGTGGGAGAACACAATAGAACAGATGCAGAAACGTGACAGAGAGATGGACATCTTGGCAGCTGTAAGTAATATTAAAAAATAGGCAACATTTTACTAAAAAGTGCTATCATCACATTGCTTTGTTTATAAATGTTAATATTGTGCTTATCCTTTTTTTGTTTTAAACACTAAACATTTCTATGAAAAAAAAAAACATAAACATGTATGTAGTACAGTTCTGAATTTCAAAATTAAGCTCTTTTCTTAAAAAGGTATGTTGTCTCACAAATGAAACAAAAATTGCTCTCTGTTCTATGTGGAGAACAACAATATTGAATTTACCAGTCATCCTCATATGTGCTGCCTTTTTTGTTGTTGTTGTTGTTGTTTTGTTTGTATTGACAAATATAGAGAACAATATAATTCTGTTGTTCCAGCAGGTATTTAGGTCATAATTAATGTCTCTTCAGAGTACATGTTTATTGTTCCTTGTACATAAATGAACTCATCATTATTTCTCATCTTTGCCATCTCCCAGAAACTGGCCAAGGCGAAACAGGAAGTCCGTCGTCATAATGACATGATCCGTGAGAAGCAGCAGTTCCTGGAGAATGAAGTTGAGAACAATAGTGAGCAGGAGAAGAAAATCTCTGTGGCGGAGAGGACCAGTGCTCGTCTGAGGGCAGATTTACAAGAAGCTGAACTTCTGAAAACACAATTTGAAAATGAGGTCAGTGTGGCTGAACCACTGCTTCAGATTGGTGAAAAGAATATATTCTTTGAAGAAGAAGCATATTGTAATGTCAGTTGTTATTGCCTTACATACAAGAAAATTCAAAGAGTTTGTTTTGATTGTTTGTACAATTTGCTGCGGGTTTTGATCATGAATAATGACCTTTGATTAATTTTATGAGATGTAGTCCAAGAAAGCTTGACAGTCTCAGTACTTCCTGATTGGAAAGTTAGAAATGATGGAAGAGAAAATGGCTGTGGCAATAACCAGACTTGATTACAAAATGAAAATCAAAATGTGTTATACCAGATATCAGCGAAAGATTCTAGCATGACTGAAAGAAAGATTCTGTTAGTCATTTTAACATTTCAAAGGCATCACTTTATCAAATTACTCTGTCCATTTTTGATAAGACCTCCTTATATAATTCTCCCTAGAGCTTGTTCCTTGTTACTGTTACAGTTGAGCACCCTCAAGCGAACAGTGGACAGAACAGCCCTTGACCTTGAAACCACACGAGCTGCTGTCAATCTCCTGAAAAAAGAAGAACAAGATAAAACTGAAAAGTATGTAAATTTTTTTTTTTTTTCTTGGTGCACAGTATGAGAGCTAAGTTGTGGCTACATAAAAAAGCTACATATACTTTCATTGTAAATCCAAAAAGGGTCATCTAGATAAGTAGGAATACAAAATATTTGAAATAAGTAACATGTATAGTAATAATAGCTTCACGAAGAAATGAAGTGTCAAAATTATTACACTTAGCTCTGTCCATGATAATTTTTAGCGATCATTTATGCACATCTGTTCACCACTGTTCCATTAGTTGCCTGCCAATGCACGGAGTTGACAGGGGTCAAAAGGTCAGTCATGCTCCGGTGCCCATACAAGCAATAGCAAACTTGTATGATGAAAATCTCGGTTTGAAAAGGATTATGGAGTGAACAGAATCAGAAATAAGCCAAGTAATGAAAAGATAATATATTTGACTTTTAATTCAAATGTTTTATTTGTGTATATAATGTTGTGTAGAGTAGTATTGCATTGTTCAAATTGACAAAAATAGGCATTGTTCTATCCTTACATGGAGTCTAAGATGGAAAATATTCATCAATGGAGTCAACAGAATTCTTTAAAAATTACATATTTTTAATGTAAAACATTATTCATTCATTCATTTCAATGTGATAATGGTGTCAGCTTTACTGCTGCCAGAGTGCAGGTTTCAAATACCCAACTGCTAGATTCCACACATTTATGCTGGCCCACCCACAGTGGGCAAGGCTGGGCAGGGCCACATTGCCCGAGGGCCTATATTAAGTAGTGTATAATCTCATTAATATGAGGACAAAATCACAATGGTATTTGTTTACATTGAATTTAGAGACAATACTTTATAGTTTTAAATCATATTATGCAAAATAATCCAAATGGACACATTAAAAAAAAAAAACTTGTATGGCTGAACACATTAAAAACACAAGGGTCCAAAGGTGGACACAAAACAATTTTAGTTTGCAGGGGATTCTACAAACTAATGGGACAAAAAGAGGTGATATCATGACGGGAGTAACCATTAGTGTGGGGAAATTCATACGAATGCATTTTGGAGGGAAATCTCCCTGAATTGTCATGTTGAGAGCTTATTTATAACTCAGGCGGTGAGCAAGTAAAGGAAAACTCTGAGGTTGGTTTAACAACCCTGTATGACAGAATTCTCAGTATATCTGCTGCATAACAGGCTTTGTATCCTCATCATGGAAGTTTGTTTTTCAACCCTTTAAGAACACAGACACTTTAATCTGTGTGCGTGTGTGTCCACTCTCATTATCTTTCCAAGGTAAGAGAATGATGTTCTGATATATGTTGTTCTCATTTCCTCTTCCAGGCTGAAACAGGCCAAGGATCTGCGGGATGCACTGGTGGAGAAACTGAAAGTAGCCGTTGAATCCACTCTGAGTGCTGAGGAGAGGGCTGTGAGGATGGAAGACATGCTAAATCAGGAGGAGAAGCGACAGGAAGAGATGAGGAATGAGCTGAAACTGCTTGGAGAATTGTTGTACAAGAGAGAGAAAGAACTCATGGATGCTCGGACGGAAGAGAAAATGACTGAAGCTTCCATCAGTGTAAGTACTGAATAGATGAATGGAATGGGTAATTTGTTTTCTTTCAATGAAATGACAAGTCATTCTAATCAATAATGTCATTTTGTGATGCAATATAAGTATTTATAATGAAAGTGAACACAGCAAAGATATGCAGATTTCTCAGATTAAGAATACATTTTATATTTAAATATTGGCAAACCTCAAACCTCTCAGTAATAATCATCTTCTTGTAATAACTCGCCTACATAACAAATAATTGTATAAGGAATGGAAAAAAAAAGTTTACACTTTTTATCTACAAGTTTTCTCTTTGTTTTAGACATTTTATTTGATCTCCTGCAGGGTGCTCAAAATGCCATAAAAAACCTGGCCAGTAAAATCATCAAGTTGGACACAGATGCTCTTAAACAGCAAGAGATTCTCTACAGTCAGGTGAGTGTTTTTAGAGAAATGTCAGTGTGCAGAGATTTTCTTTGCATTATTATGAAATCATTGTAGTGACAGATGGAGGGTTTCCAATTTCATTATTTTGTAATCAACCAGTGGTGATAGATAATGTTCTTAAGATAAACTGTC
Source organism: Peronia verruculata (assembly GCA_038406235.1). Taxonomy (NCBI): domain Eukaryota; kingdom Metazoa; phylum Mollusca; class Gastropoda; order Systellommatophora; family Onchidiidae; genus Peronia; species Peronia verruculata. The sequence continues at coordinate 10,095 of JBCAUA010257242.1, read as the reverse complement.
ATGGGCTGTGTTGAAAGAATTCAAAGGTGAAAATGCTGTAGGACAAGGTTTGACCTCTTTCTGATTATAGGTGTCCTCTCACTTATTTTGAGAAATGACATGAATGAATATTTGAATCAAAGACCTGATGAGAGAGACATTAGTCTTCAATTCAAATTTGTCTGTATGGTCTTTTTTTCTTTCATTCTTTAAATTTACAACTTCAGCTCAAGCAGTTTGTTCATATATAGTGTAGAAACTGAATAACCCTTCTATTTTGCAAGTCATCACCTGCAGATCGTATTTTGTTAGGATTGGTGCAGAACACTTCTCGATCCACAATTACTCATTCGTGGAGGAAAAAAAATTTCCCTGACAGCCATTGATATATAGACTATTAAAATTTTAGTGATCATCAGTGGTACTGGTGTATCAGAGTTATTGTAAAGAAGTTAAACCTGAAAATATTGTTTGGCTAAAGGGTTTGGGCTTGTGATCACAGCAATATCCAATCTGTATACTTTATTTGTTGCTTTCTCCTCTCAGGACTTCAACCTGCAAAACCTGGAGCGTCGTTGTATCCGCATGCAAGGAGAACACAACACTGAGGAAAAAGCCCAGCTAGAAATCAAGGTTAAGGCGCTTCAGGATGAATTGGACAAGAAGAACCAGACCCATTTCCTGCTGACCAATCAGCTCAAGAGGCTCCAGGTAAATCTTTGTGTCACTCTGAAATATAGTTTGGCAAAAAAGTTCATTAGCTCATATATGGAAATATAATGTTGAAAAAATGCCTTTTTCTATCTTTTTTTTTCTGAGAAAAAAAGAAATAGGAAAGAGAGAGAAGGCAGAAAAGTAAACATATTTTAATTTATTTTGTTGCCGGGGGCTCATTCAGTGAGTGAGAAGAACTCTATTTTGTAGCTAGAAGGATCATGCGTATAGACAGAGAAAGAAAAAGGTGTGTGAGAGAGAGAGCAATGGACCTGCTCTATACTAATGGTAATGATGGTGTGTTTGACTCAACTACAGGATGACCTCCGACGAGTCAATCGCGAACTGGACCAGAGCAATGCTGAGCGAGAGGACTTGACGGTCAAGATTGATGAGCTCAACCTGTACAACGACAACTCAGAGGCAGAGTTGAAGCGTATCATCAAACATAAACAGGTAAAGGAGGGGGCGAGTGATTATAGATCTTATTTCAGCAGATGAGTGAGGGGACAGGTGATATAGGTGGGATTTTAAATTGGGATTTGTAGCTTGTTTATTACATGTGTTAGAGTTCAGCTGAATGTAGGCTCACATTGTTTCATACATCCACCACTGCAATATTCAAGTCACTGACAATTGCTTGTATTTATAAAAGAAATACAGAGAAAAAGTGTGAGAAATATCAGGACTTAATATATGGTCATAACCAGTCCATTGCGGCCAGGTTCAGGCTAAATGCATATTTTTGTTTACATCAAGCTTCACTGACAAGCTTATAGTTATTAATTATCTTACTTGCTTTCAATGTATTCGGTAGCACCAGAGGCTGGGTTTATATGCATGTCTTATCACAATTTAGTCAGGGTAGCCAGCATTGGAAAGTGGCTCCTGATTATTTTTTTATCAATTATCAGTATGAAAAACTATATTTTGTGGTTTAGCAAAAAAGATGTTCTACTGATTGTCTTGTCATATTAGTGCCATTTTTGCCAAAAAAGGCAACACTGAAAGTGATGGATCTACTTGTGTGAAATCAGACAAATCACATGGAGAGATGGTGTTTATGTTTTTTTATCTTGTAATTTCAGAGATGGGAATTGTTACTTGTATAGTTTGGACAAAGACATAATTACAATTCTAAACAAGGAATCTAAAAAAAAGATGGCCAGATGGCTTATCTTCATATTCCATTCAGCACCCTGCAATGCAATTGTTCTGTTAAATTTGTATAATTTATAGTCAGTTTTATTCTCATTTGCCTTTGAATTATTTGGATTTCGATAGTTTTGTAAATACAGAACAGGTGGTGAGAATACGTGAATTGAATTGTAACGATTATTATTTCTGATAAGTTATGTTAACAGTGGGATAAATTCTTATCTGCAGGATCTGATGGTCGATGAGAATCTCTTGAAGCTTGAGATCAAGAAGTTACGAGACTTGCTCAATTCTCGGGCAGATGATGTCATGTCACTGGAGAAGAGGAAATTGCAACTTGAGACGGTCAGTATTGGTCAAAATTGTCGTAACTTAGTAATCTTCACATGTAATAGGGGGTACCTGATCTAGATTTGTGTTACTAAAAATAGTTCATGCAGGGTAATGCAAACCTCTATTTTGCATGTTATTGCGCAATAATTATAAGATGTATGAGTAATCATCTAATGATTTCACCTGTGCTTTATACATCTGTGAGAATTTATGTATTTTTTCATGAGCATTAAATTGTACTGACAAGAAGAAGAAAAATGTTCAGTTCAGAAAGACCATCACTTGACAAGACAAAAAAATAATATATCAAATATCTCAATCAAGTTCAATTGTACACTGTCAAAATTCAGTGTAAAAAAATAATAACTGGCTTACCTGTTTGAAGAGATTTCACACAAAAGCTCTGTAAACTTAACTAATTTGAAGCAGTATTGTAACTGACTGCTTTTTCTGTTGGAGGTCATAATTCTTGTATTTGATAAATCATTAAAGTGGTATTCCTATCAAAAGAATCAGGAAGATTTAATGTAGGCTGTTGCTAGAATCTTTATGGTAACCTGCTGTTGATCCTTGAAATCACTTTGAACAAACAATTGTCCTTTTGACAGGCCATGAAAGAGCGTCACCAGGAGATCAAGATCCACAAGGAAATGTTGACAGCCCAGATCAAGGCCACAGATGAGGAGAGACAGCAGATCAGTGCTGAACTGCATGAGAGAATCTCCAAGATTGACAAGCTGAAGAAACGGTAAGTCTGAAGTTCCCAGTGAATAAATAGACTGAATATGGTATGTTGACTTGATTTGACTCTGAATGGGCTGTTCAGATGCTGGTTTAAATAAAATGTAATTAGGGTGTTGATTTGATATGACTAGGCTTACAAGTATGGTATCTAAGTATGACGCTTTTGAGGACAGTTTGCCTTTTATGTATTGCTACCATTTCTGTTATAGTACCGTGCTTCATATCATTTGCGTGCTTATGTATATATGGTGTATACTTCAACAATGAATGTAATTTCTTGTCAGTGACAAATGAAGTAAATCTTGTTGTATTTTATCTTATGTTATATGATGAGAAATATGGCAATATATCAGCACCTCCAGGGATTTTTATCCATTTACTCTCCAGAGTAAATCAATGAAAATGTGAGAAACTGTGAATTCTTAGTTGTCTTCTGTGTGAACTTTTTCTTCACTGTAAAAATATGCAAAACATGCGTCACAATATGACTAATTTCGGAGACTGGTAAGGATTGCTGCTTTATATACAGATAAAATAACAGATTCATTGTACAAAGAACAATAGTATTATAGTATTGGCCATTAGTTAATTCTTTTCTACCTTTTAGATATGAGATCCTGATGGTGTCTATGGCACCTCCAGAAGGTGAAGAGGAAAAATCTCAGGCTTACTATGTCATCAAGGCAGCTCAGGAGAAAGAGGAACTGCAGGTAGATCTGTCTTTTAGCCTCAGGTTGTGGTTGGGTGTTATGGGACCTACTTAGTTACTTTTTACACAGAGTTATTTTCCTTGAGTTTCTGCCCTTTTTAGGAAATGTGTACTTTTTGATTATTGTTATGAATTACTTTAATTATCAGTGTAGGTCCCACAGAACTGTGATATCAATAGGGATTAGTTTTGACTAGCTCTATTAATTCCCCTTAGTGGACACAAGGGATATTGAACAAAGACAGTAGAGAGTGGAGAAATCACTTTTTTATTCTTTGCCTGAAACACTCATCATGAAAAATTTGTTAAAATCTATCATTTGAAGAAAATCATAACATTTTTATGAAAATTATTTGTGGATTATTTTACTCATTCAAATGAGAAGCTTAAAGGTGATTTTTTATCCTTGTGTTTGGCAGTCGTGAGTACTACGCTGGTCAACAACAGCTCGCATTCATTGATAGCTAAATGAACAATATAGATATCTGGTTCCAGGTGTATGAGAATATCAAAGTAGAATTTCAGGCTTTGATTCCTTGAGTGTCAGCTGATAAGTTGCATCAAAATCAAAATTTATAAGTGGGAATCACAGATGCATGTGATGTACTAGGATAGTGAAAAGAATGCTTTCAAACATGAAAGTGGACACACAAATGATATAGTAGAATTAGTTTCATCACTTGTTGTGTAGATGTTGTATAATGTGGAGACAGTTCTCTAAATGAAGAACACTAATCTAGAGGGCTGTAAAAGTTTTCTCTTGATACCTGCTGTCAGCGTTATCCTTATCAACTCTTGAGTCTGTCTTGTTATGTGCTATTCGTGATTTTTTTTGTCTGTATGTGCATAAGGGCGAATGTATGTTTCATTTATACTGTGAATGGAATTTCTTTTGGGAACGAATAAAACTTGTTGTATTGTAATATACCTTGTTTTGTCTTACTTTAACTTGTCTTATCCTTCATTTCTCATTGTGGTCATCCTTTGCTTTCACAGCGCGAGGGAGACAATCTGGATGCCAAAATCAGGAAAGCCGAGAAAGAGATCCGAGCCTTGGAGAACACCCTGAAACTGATGAACGGCCGAAATGAGCAGTACAGGAAAAGTTTCAACAAAATCACTGAATCAAGTAAGTGAGAAACCACTGCAAGTGCTAGTAACAAGATGGAACTCTCTCAGTGTCAGCATCTCTCTCTACTCACTTGGCTGTCTTCTAGAAAAAAACACTGACCCTTGTGATCTATTGACAACCAAAGCAGACTTTTGCTACAAACATTGTGCAATTTTTGCCAGACAGAGAATTTACATCTAGTAAATTTATCAAGTGATTTCTTAAGGACATAACAGCTGTCTAATGGCATTGAAAGGATTGTCTTTTTCTGTATGAATTATGCACAGATCTTATCATCAAATCACCTTTGCTCTTATCATCAAATCAACTTTGATCCTGTAAAAGAGAAGGCAGGTGACATTGCCCTTTGTTAAGTAGCATTTTCTGAAAGCTGCAAGACTTGGCCTTTTTATAGGTTTGCTGGAACACTAGATTAAATACTGGGTCAAACTGAATTTTTTTGACACAGAAATGTAACAGTTCAAGCTCAAACCACAAATCCCACTCTACTAGCATATAAACGTTGGATCTTTGGATTTATTATTATTTTTTTTAATATTAAAGATCAGCATCCTGAAAAATGAAAGTGTTAAAGAGGAAATAAATCATTTGTTAGCTCTGAATGCTGCCCAAAAACATTTTGAAAACATATTGTGAATGATTTTTTTAATTACAACTGTACATATAATTTTTGCTATGGGAAAGGAGTTAACAAGAATTTATAGCAGTTCAGCACAACTCAGCTGACCATTCAAAATGCTTTAATTATGCTCACAGTGAAGCCAGTGTTGATAGTTGTAGGCATACAATATCATGACACACAATTCACCGTCACAGGTCCAGATAGTGACATAGATGTTATTAAAGCTTTTCTATCATCTTCACTAATTTAATACTTCAAGAGCATCTGCTATGAAGCCACCATCATAACCAGTAGACTGATTAATATTTTGAGAGTGCTTTTTTTCTTTCCTTCATGTGTACAGGTGATGAAATGGATGAGAGACGCCAGCTGGATGAGCAGATGCGAGCAGTTATGGACAAGTACAAGTACAAACGACGACAAATCCGAGAACTGCAGGATGATTTACATGTAAGACAATGTGAAACTTTTATGTCACCCTAGGCCTGTCAGTCTTATGTGCTTTTTTCCCAGTGCTTTCTTGATTACCGTTATAGTCAGATAGTAAACTTGAAAAACAAATCTTTTCTCCTTTTTTTTTTTAATCAAGAGTGTATCCTTCCTCTCTAACAAGACATATTGAAACTTCACAGTCATTGGCTCAGAGCTTAATGTTATCATTTTGCATCACCTAAGACACAATTGTTTGCGTGAAACTTCTAAGTTTTTCAGGATCATATATGCATTTTGTTACCAGTGTGATCCAATACGATTGTGGATGGGTCTTTAAAATAACATTCATTTGGTGAACACAAAAAGTCTGATAATGATATCATGGTTTTATGTGACTAATATGTATACTAGTTTTATTCTTTTTTTTTTTTTTTATAAGAGAAAATGAATTTGGTCATTTAAAATAAATGGAGAGAAAGATTCATAGTGATTAGCGTCCATTTAGTCATTTCACAGAAATGTTTGTCACCCAGAAATTAAGGATCTCATTTAACCTATACCAGACTTTTTGATGTTCATTGCATGTGTGTTGTTTATACATGCTGAGGTTTTCAGTGCTGATCTGCATTTGAATCTTTTTTTTTTTTTTTTGCCTTTGCCACAGACGATGAGTACAACTCTTGACAACCTGACCCGTGATGAGGATGCGTATGTTTCCATGATTGAAGAGAAAAAGGTATGTCATCACTTACATTATTGCTGTTGAAACTATATCAGACACACTTTCCCATTTCAAACAAAACCAGAGAAATTTTATGGATTTAATGACAGTTAAGATTGCCTGACAATTGCTGGCTCAGGCGTGCTTTTATTGTATATCCATCCATTACTAATCTATTACAACACAAGGAGTGGATAAAAGGAAGAAAAAACATGCTGGTGACAGAAGAATCAGATGGCTTATTTTGAAGTAAATCTGTAGAATGATATAGAAACAGTTAAGATAATCTTCACGTGGTAATCAATCACCCTATTCAGATGTGCCTCATGCTATTGATTAAGTTTACTAGTGAGATGAATATTTATTCTTCAACAGAAACAATGTGACAGTTTGTTTAGCCACATCATTTAAGTTATTTATCTAGCACAAGAATTACATATGTGTTCTTTCTGCTGTTTTCAGAACAAGATTCTACAGCTGAATAAGGAAATTGAAGACCAGAGATCCAAACTAGAGAGAGTATCAAAGCAGGTCAGCGAATCAGGAACTCTTTGGATGAAGAGTTTTTTTTTTGGAGGGGGGTTGTTTTTTTTACCGTGAGCCAACACACTTTTGCATGTTTTGGTGTGTAATGTTTGGGGCGAGGGGGGTTACAATTATTCCAGTGGAAAGGACTGTAAATGCATGAAACTTGTTGACCAAGCATGTCTTTAGTCATTTGATATGTCAATCTGTATTTTTCTGTTTATAACCGTCTATATATGAAGGCATTGTAAAGTTTCAAGAGACTGGTGTAAAGTGTTTGCGATCATCAGCATTTTATGAAGTAGATCAAGGACTTCCATCTTTTTCAGAGCAGATACGCCAATGTTTGACAACAAGACATTTGCGCTGATTTAGATAGGCCATCCAGTTTACCATTGAGCAGCTCTTTAGCCCTAACCACTAGTTTCCGAAGAGAAACTCACAGAACAGATAGAATGAGTAAGCGCATGCTAGTGAATACATATTACATATTATACAATTTATAATATGAATGTGCTAATTCATGTCCGTTTTATTTTAAATTTTTTTTGTATTTTGTCTATTTCCAGAATGCAAGATATTCTAGAGATCTAAGATCTGCACGCAAAATAAAGGATGAACTTCCAGAAGAGGTCAGTTGTTATGATGAAGCACACAAAGGAGAATTGAATGACTGATATTTCATGTTTTGATTGTTGAATTTTAGTTGTGTTTTGAGTAAATCTTCACCATGAAAGAAAACATCTTGAACTATTTTGTCGATATGTCAGTGCTTGATTGGCCCTTTATATTTTTGTTTTGTTTACTGAGTGAAATTTATGTTTATTATCCTCATTGTTTTTTGGGGTTTTTTTTTTAGATGATATAGGTTAGGACTAGGAACTTGAAGCAATGTCAGCAAGGTATAGCAAGTACACGCTGTTGAAAATTTGTTTACAGTGGTATTTGTTATAGACTAATTAATAGCCCAATAGATTTTGTCATACAAGTGAATGATATGCTGCCCTCTGCATTAAAACAACTGTAGAGAGCAGTTTGACAAAGAATACTTATTAATGTTTAACAACATAAGCTGAGAAGGTTTCTTGAGAAACTAAGTATGACTTGAGTATACACTTCAGTGTACTGAAATTTCATTTATGATTTTTCTGTATTATTTATATTATATTTGCATTCGTAGGTTGTCACTGTATAATTTGGGTCTGAATCTAATTTTACAGAAAGACTTTGAAGTGCGTGAGTTGAGAGAGTTCAACAGGACTGTGATGAAGATGGTCGGAGAAGCTGCTTCTCATTATCCAGAGATGACAGAGGCAGTACAAATGTACTTTTCTCAGGTAAGTTACCATCTGATGACAAATCTGAATGAGTCACATCACTTCAACAGAGGTTGTATTTCCATAGTGTTGACTTATGTGTGCAGTTGGTGGAACCATTTATAAATGAACCACTTAGAATAGGAAATCGCTTATAACAGGAGCATTGTTAACCCCCTTGTCCACTCCTTCTTTGGTATTAGTAAAATATTGTCTCATATAGCTTTGGTCTTTGCCAGTGGAATCATTTATAACAGGATATCTGTACCAGGAGGGGTACACGATATACATGTTGTAGTTCGCCAGTATGTCTAGCGTTACTTTGAAATTGTGTGAGACCCATATGTGGATCAAATACACTACGAACATGATTATTTGACCTTCCATGCATTTCATCGGCTTTCTTCACTCCAGGCCCCATAAGGTGGGGAGGGGATGGGTGGTAGGCAATGAGATTAGCCAAGTAGCTAGAGGAATCAGTAAGAGAGAGGGGTGGCTCATCCATAATTCATATGATAAACAAAACAGACCGCGGTGGTGGGCCAACATGGATATAGAAAGGACTCACATGTGTAGCTTCTTATGTTTGGTAAGATAGACACAGATCTTACTATCCACTGAACACTTGGTCCAGTTAGCCAGTCAACAATGATGAATACTGACAAGTGCAGCGGCTTTTGTACAGATTTTGCGGTGTTGACATCGTATTATGTTTCAACTGCTGAATGACGTGGATTAATTAAGATTCATGCCCAATTAATCACTTTGATAACTTTTCTATTGCCCACACCACCATAATCCCATACCAATGCCCAGAAGAAATCAAGCACAAAGGGATTGGTACAGTAGAAGAAGGGGAACAGTGGGTGAGGTAATATGATACCGGTACCCTTGATCTTTCTGTGCGCTTAGGCTAGGTTACTCTTGGCAGTACAGTGTATTACTGTCGGGGACAGCGATGGGGGAGAATCAGAAGCGAAAAAATCCCTAGTTCAAGCATTCAAAAAATCACCCTCAGGACCCGCATCCCACCTTAATGAAGGCATATAGATGACGTTAATAAATGAAAAAATTGTATTTGGTCGTATGGTCATGATGGCATTGTACAATTGCACTGAAAAGTTTAAAGACTCATCATGAAACTGATTTTTATTTGAACAACTGTACTCTAATGTGGAGAATCAAGGGCATACATAACTGAGAATTATATCACAGAGAAAACATTCACAGATGTCATGATAAGATGAAAATAATGCAAATATTAACTGTATCTCAGTGCAGTTTTATAGTCTATGTGGCCTTCAAAGTTCTTAAAGAAAAAAAATAGATTTTGAAGCCAGTAACAGTCACATTCGTGCCAGTATCAATACAGACATTAAATATGTCTAATCTGTACTAGTAAATGTATTTGTGTACTTCTCCAGGCCAATCTGCCAGCTCCAACAGCCTCTGGCGTTCCTGGTAGTGCACGTGGAAGTGCCCACAGCAGTGCTCGGGGCAGCCCTGCATCCAGTCACAGAAGCTCTGGAGGAGCAACCCCTGTCAATCTGGACTTTGATGATCGTAAGTGATAATTGTACATGCTGATCCTAAATTATTCAGAAATTACCCAAGCAGTTTGTACAAGTTAAAGTACAGTCGACTACACCTGAGTCGAACCCTTGTGAGTCGACTTTCAGGTGAGTCGATCTTTTTTCTTGGAACGGGTCC